>VZRN01000256.1:98474-109921 GCA_013397935.1 Dasyornis broadbenti
CCGGCCCCATGGCGGGGCCCGCCGCCCCCTGGGCCGCCCTGCTGCTCCTGGCCGCCCTGCTGCCCGCCGTCCTGCCAGGTACGCGGAGCTGTCCCGCGGCTGCCGTCCCACGCGTGTCACTGCCCGGCGGCGCGAGGCGGGGAGGTGCCGTGGGACGGGGGGCGCACGGGTGACACGGTGCTTGGGGATGCCCAGAGGCACCGCTCTCTGCCGCGTTCCGGCATGGGGACAGGCGGCGCCGCGGCATCGCGCGGGACTCCCCGGCGGAGCCGGGCCGTCTCCTTGCCCTGGCCGAGGCACCTGCCGCTGCCCCTGTTCGTGCGAGCCGCTCGGCGCGGAGGGAGAGCCGAGCGGGGAGGGGAGCTGCAAAGCCGGGCAAGCCTCTGCACCGAGGGTCAGCGGGACCTCGGCGGCTCTGTGGGAGAACGGCCGGGACCCTCCGCGGGTTAGCCCGCTGCGGCTCGTCTGCACTTTGGGCAGCTCCGTAGCGCAGGGCTGCAGCCCATAAGGACGCTTACGGCCAGACGTGAGCTGAGAGCACCGGAGGGTGACAGCCTCCCGCTTGCCTTTAGCCTGTGGACGCCTTTTTCCCGCTGGAACAGCGTGCTGGTTCCATCCTCCCGTCTGGGCTCTGCTGAGGAGCCCCACTCGCGCATTTAGCGCTGCTGACACCGGGCAGCCCAGCGCTGCATCTCCCCGGGAAGTCAGGAGAGATCCCTCTTCTCTTCGTTCCCGCCGCCAGCGTCCTGCGGATGGAACCCTGTATCAGCCTGGGCGAGGCTGGCGCTGCTGTTAGAGTTCTCCGGGCTCGCAGCCTCTGGTTTAAGCTGCATCGGAGGTGGGATTATGGGAGGCAGTGGCAGATCTGCCCCGTCCTTTCCCGCATGGAAGCAGTGTACATTCACTGCAGCCCCCCGGCACTTTTTGCACCTCAGGCAATGCTGAACTGAACCTCCTCAGCTTGTGCCCACAAGGTCTGCCCCAGAGCACGGCTAAAGACAGGGTATAGACAGACATGCGGAGGCATCTCCGAGCCAGATTGTATTTGTTGGTGTTACAGTAGCCAGAGCTCTACAGGGACACTTGCCCCTAGGCTCCGGATGTGGTGGCTGTCCCGTCTCCAGCCCTGTGCTGTAGTTGCAGAGGAGCCAGCCAAGGACGATAGCATCCTCCCCAAACCTCCCCGCAGCTCTGGGCTGTGCAGCAGAGCCCGGGATTTCGTGTGACCCGTGGCTCCTGGTGAGTTTTAGTGTGCAGCTAAACAACCGGAAAGGAATGATCTGCTTAACCTGCAATTGTAGTCTGTCTTTCTGCAACTTACTATGCCCATCCAGGTTAAGCCTGGGATCACACTCCTGGAAGTGGTTTTATAATAGTGCTCCCTTGTGGCTGTGGTAAAGGCAGGGGAAACTGGATCTCTGGGGCTGCTTGAAAGGAGGAGGGAAAGGGAAAGGAGAGGGGAGTTTATGTTCTGCTAGTGAGGGAAACATCCACGGGAAATGTCGTAGCCTCTGAGGAAAAGTGTTAGCTGTTGAGTACTTGCAGGCTCTTGCTTCTCTGACTGTGTAATGTCTGAAATGATTCTTGGAGATTCTAATACTTCACTAAAAATTTTGCGTTTAATATCTATTTGGTCTTTCCTTGTTTGCAGTCCCACACCAATGTGCTATAAAAATTAGGCCAATTTCTGAACAAACCCAAATGTGTTGGCATAGTGCTGCACAGAGCTCTGCGTGCTTCCCAGCTATGGAACTCTGGAGCACACCAAAACCTGCTGGAGTGGGAATACTGTGCTGTTAACCCCAGAGTGGCTGTACAGGACTGGATGTGGGCTGCTTGTATGCCCCCCATCCCTGGTGGTTTGCTGGACACATTGAGTGGGCACCACTACCCTTCTCCAGTCTAGAGAATAGTTTATAAACTACTAAACACAGACTGTGTCCTGAACAAGTGCAGTCTCAGGCAGGAGGGCTGGTGGGTTCTGGAGATCTTTCTCAGGGATTAAAAGCTATTGCTGAGCATTTTTGCTGCCCTTGGTCCTGGTTTCTCACCTTCTAGCTATGTTTGAAATGGTCCCTGCTGACCACCTTTACTACATGTGCTCTGTCTAGGTGAGCTGTCCCAAACTCACTCTGCACTTTGGAGCCTTTGTCCAAGTGCCATGTCTGGGAGACAGGGAGGCTGGCTTGGCTCTGTGAATGGGCTCCAAAGAACTGAAAGAGCCCTTCAATTTTTGTCTGTGGGAAGAAAGGATTTTTCCCCAGTAAGGGTCTGGCGTTGGGCTGGTGCTGTCATTGACTATGTTCTGTTTATCAAAACAGAGAGTCAGTGTGGGACCTATGCCCAGGACTGTTGTGGCAGTCCTCAGGCCAAGGAAGCATAAGAGAAGGGTGTTGTGCTGGAGCCAGCTTAGGGGGCAGATCCTATTTGTGTATTGCCAGGAGAGATTTGTTGCTTGCTGCCAGATCCCATGTGTGGAAGAATGGATACTCACTACAGAAGACAGTCCTCCTGTAGAAGCCCACCTTATTAACTTAGACAAACAATATTCAAGCACCACCTGTGGCCAGTGGGAGAAATTTGGGAGAAACATTAAGAAGAAGCTGTGCTCAGGGCAAGAGTCTTTCTGACAGCAGCATTAACTCTATTTTTCCTTTCTTGTCTAGACTGTCTAGACATAAACAGAGAAAGCAGAAGGGTCTCCAAGGGAAGTTTCCACTTCATTTAGCTCTAAGGAATGCATCTTCTCAGTTATTTAGGACAGTGCTGTAATGGTCTTAACTGTATAGCTCTGTACCAGCCTCTGGGTGTGTCAGATATATGAAAGCTCCTGTGCCGTCCAAGTCTATGATTCCAGCTCTTCAGTCAGCACATGGACTGATTTTGGATGGACATGTGGTTAAGAAGATGCTTTCAGAAGCTGACCTAAACAGAAAGAAATTAGAGGGGGGACTGAGTAGATAATGCAGCAAGACAAAGACCCGCCAGCAGGGGGAATGGGATCTTGCCTCTATGATCCAGTGTGCTGAGTGAGCATTCAGTTGCTCAAAAATATAGCTGAGACACATCCAGAGCTCATATTTCCTAATAAGGACACTGAAATGTGACTTCTAAGTTCTCAGGATAACTTAGGTTGGACTTGATGTCTGCTTCACATTGTATACAGCTGTCTGCAGGTGGACTGTTGTCTTCACATCAAGGAAGCACAGCAGTGTTTCCACCAGGCACAGTTTCTGGTGCATGTCTAGGACCCACGGTTTCTCTAGCTGGGAGTTATGTCACCCATCTCTCTCTGTCACTGAGGAAGAGTTCAGGAGTGTGGCTAAGGTGGCATCGAGATGTGCTGGCATCAGGCATTAGGTCTCTTAAATTTATGCTACTGCCAGCTCAAGTATAATAAGGACTGGAACCTTTTCCTAACCGAAGACCTCTAGAGTGAACCTGTGTTTAGTAGTCTGGGTGTGATCCCAAATATGCAAAAAACTGCAGCCAAATCAACACTTCCTCCCCTCCTTCCTCATTTTGAAGTGTCAGGATCCACTTATCTTTTTTGACTTGAGTTACCTGTCCTCATAAATTAGTATTCCTTTACTCTCCCCTTTACCTGCCCAAGTGAACCATAGCTAGGTGCATGCATGTATCATGGGAACATTTACCTTTTGTTGTGCTTTCTGCTGGGAAAGAGGAGGGAGCATGGATGTTAGGTATGTCTCCTGCAGACTTCTAATGCATTAAGCAGGAGAAGTGGTCACTTCTCCAGAGGGAATGGTGTGGACATTGATGTGCCTTCCTCTTGGGAAGGTCCATGCTGCTATTTACTCACCCAAGCTCCAGGTGTAGCGCACTTTTGTGCATCCTTGAGAAGGTTCTCCCAGCTCTGCAGACTCTGCACTGATCTCCCAGACAGGTGCCAGCACTCCCTGTTGTCTTTTTCTACCCCTGAAATTGCCATGTGTCTTTTCTCTTTTACAGCTCCCTAATGCAACAACACTTTTCACGGGTGTGCTGCACTACAGGATTGTTTTTATTCCTTTTAATGCAGATGAAATGTAATTCCTTTGGAACTATGAGTGTTTTCAGTATTCCCCAAGATGAGAAAGATGACTTCACTTCTGCAGCCAGTGCCCCTGCCCTGCACAAGAGAGAGGGCTAAACTTCTGGATTGTGAGGCAGTGAAATCCTGGAGAGCGGCAGATACTGAAGCTGGGGAGACTCTTTCCCTCTGTCTCATGAGAAGCCCAAGTATTTTGCTTCCATGTGGGTTGAGAGTTTGCATTTTGGTTATGCTTGCCACACCACAGCCCCTGAGGAGTGGTATGGCTTACATTTTCAAGTCAGTAGAGGAGTGATGGGTGTCTTGAAGAAATGTGAGGTTGTCTGAAGATCCTTTGCTATGCATGACCCAATAGAAAGCCTTTGAAATCATGTTTACATTTTCTTATATGTGTTTGCTACACTGCTGCTTATTCTGTTGCACTGTTGGCTGCAAAACCTACAGTCTGTGTTGAATGTTCACAAACTGAAGTGCCAAAATAAGCACTGCCAAGACCAAGACAGTGGCTTAAATAACACAGGATTTAAAAAAACCCAAGAACTGCTGAGATCTTCTGCTTTGCTGTCTGTTCTCCGAGTCTCGGGACACACGTTTCTTAACTTTCCTCCACACCCTGGATGCCTAGGGATTTAGAGGGGCAGTGTGGTTTAGTCCTGCATTTCCACTTCTTGCCTCTTACCAAAGAGGTGTTTAGAGCAGTGGCATTTTGCACTGCCCCTGTACCTAGCTAGATTGACTAGGGACACTGATCCCAGCTCTCACTTTTATTCTTACTTGAGGCATCAGCAGCTTTTGCCTGCAGCACCTCTGTAGTTGGATTAGTTTCCTTTGGGGGATGTGCAAACACCTGGAAAGTGTCTACTTTCCCTTGTTTCTCTTTAAACTTAAGACAAGCTTGTAATGAAAAAGAACTTTTTCCACAGTGTACCACGTGGTTGAGTGCTTAACTACTATACCGGTAGCAGAATTAACAAGAGCAACATCAAACAGTGTTTACACAGCCTCTCCTTCATCGCGTGGTCTTGATTTGCCTGGGGAGATGAGAGGTTTTGCTGACAACTCATGTGCTTCTGGTCCCCAGCAAGACCTGTGCAGGCTGCTGAGCTTCCTCTGCCTCCTCTCTCCTGGATGGTACCTGGTACCCACCTCTCGCCAGACCCCTTGTCATGTGCCCACCCTCCTAAGGCACATTTCTTCTGTGTCATGTAACCCTGGAAATGGCAATGCCTCCTCCCCAGTTCCCTGGAACTGCTGTCTGGGATGCCATTATAAGGTCTTCTCTCCTACTCAGAGTTTCTGCAAATGTGTGTTTAAACTTCAGTGTATTTTGTACTGTTTGAAGCACTTTCAGGATGGTTAAAATGTCTCTGAGTTAAATTGTACCTTTCTCAAGCAGCAGTCACTGTTCCTCACTCCCATTGAACTCGTAACCTCTGGCCCACCGTTAGCTCTTCATAAATGACATCTGTGCAGGGGGAACAGCAGCTTTTCCCACGTGCCAGGTTGGGTTGTATATCCTGGCTGAGTCACGTCCCTATGCTGTGGTGAGAGCTGGGCACTCTTCAGTGCCTCTGAAATCAGCCTGCATGTGTCTCCATTTTGGTGCAGGTGCTTGCATTTGACAGGTCTGTATTTAAAGCAAATAGTGTCAAGGAGTGGAGAAGCAAGGAAACATGGAAAAAAGTCTCAAGTCATGAAGAAATTGTGTGCTCTAAACAGAGAGCTTTTCCTAAACAAAGAGTAATCGTTAGTTACATCAAATGTAATACTGAAATCCTGTGGTAAGGAAGGCAGTCCAAGCTTCTCATCCTGGAAGAACACATAAAACATACATCCAAGTTTAACTATGTACATATTAAAAAGTGGTCTGGAGAAGTGTGCATTTTAAATTATTGCACTTCAGTGAGTAACTCAGTCATCAAATCAGCTCTTCATTAAACAGAGTAAATTAGTCTTTGAGGACTGTGGACTGTGTTCATATTTCACAGTTCCAGTGCAGCTATTTAACTATTACATAGTTATTAAGTCCTCTTGGGCATCTTGCAATGGTCCTGGTTCCAGCAAATCTTTCTGACTGTTGTATTCTTCCTGTGCTAAACTGATTATTTTTCCATTGAAGGAGTTGGTTGTTCTTAATATATACATTTGCTGCAAAATAAGAGGCCACTCTTCAAATGGTTATTTGTCATTATGTTTACTGTATAGTTGACTGCAGTATTTTGGCTGAAACTTCTTTTTGGAAAAAAGTGCAGGACTGTTGGAGCTGGAATGTTAACGTTTCTTTGTCTCTAAAAAAAAGACAGAAATAAGAGAAATTGAATAGTCAATGTAATTTATTTTCGTATTCTGTTATGAAGTGCTTAGTCCCTTCTTTCAGAGTGGCATCCTTGGAAGGGTGTATGGAAGGGTTTAGCTGGTATCAGGGAAAAACTGCTGAGTTTACCTTAAAATTCCCACAATGGAAAGCAGCAGATGTAACTGGCAAAACATGCTGCCATGGCTGGAAGCTTGTGATACCCTGAGACCAGCCCAAGCCCTGCCCCCTGCCTGGCCAGCCCTCTCAGAGCCCCTGGATGCTCCTGCTGCTGAGGGAGGGGAGTGTGGGAACAGCACCCAGTGCCCACCCCTGCTACCCTGGTAGAAGTTGCCAGGCTTCATGTGTTCAGTCTCAGGAAGACAACGTTTAAGTTTGCCTTTGCTGCTGAGATCTTGGGGCAGCTCTGAGAGCACTGCAGGACTCAGGCTGTAGCCAGAGAGATGGAGAGCTGGATTTAGATGCTGTAACTCCTGCTGGGTAGTGTCTTGCTTCATGTGGCAGCCCCATGGAAATACCTAATGGCATTAGAATCTGGCCCTGCATGAGCAACTGAGCTGCACTTTCACGCAGTCTGCATGTCTTTCCCTTTCATCACCTTTTGAAGCCATGCCAAGTTTGGTGACATCATTGTGTGGTCTTTAGCATGGGATGTATTGCAGGTGGCTCTCAGCTCACATGGCAAGAGGCTGCAGCAGAGTGAAGCTGACAATGATCTGGTGACTTGGTCGAGGGCTCGCTGCAGTTTACAGGACTGCATGCTCTGGGCTATGTGTTTGCAGCCTCGCTGTCTGTATCACCTGAGCTTCGTGTCGGCCTCTGTCCCAGCTTGCCATTGGTTTGATGTTTCTGGTCTCCCAAAGCAGAGGTGCTATAAATTTAAAAACAAATTGCCATCATGGAAATGCTCCATTTGCCTTTGCTGGTCTGAGCCTTCAGGCTGATTTCAGGTTGCATGATTTTTAATATATGTGCTTGATAAGAGTCTGAAGTTGTGTTGCTGGGGAGGGGGAGGTGGGTCGGGAATCACAAGGCCTGGTTTTGTTCAAAGGTCTGAGACAAACTTTCAAAGTGACATTTCACCTTTCCCAAGCTCCACTGGCCCTGTGTTAAAAATGAGTTGAATACTTTCTCCATGCTGCAGTGCTGAAGAACTGCTCAGTCTAAGACCCTGCTCTCTTCTACTTGAAATTTTCCAAACAAGAAGTAATGACTGATGTCTTGTGAGTTGCCCAGTTGCCCAAAGCTGAATGCATGCAGTAGCAAAATAGCTGTCTTTACAAAGAAACAAAACCAAGAGAAAATGAAATTAAACAGAAAAGAAAAGCTCTTCTGTGATGGCACAGCAACAGTACTGAAAACCTAGGAAGTCTAAACCTTAAACAACAATATTAGCAACCCAAATTTTCATGTTAGATATGTACAGTAATATATTTTTTTTTTTTTGCAATGTAATGATTGCTGTGCCAGGGCACTGGGTTCCTTTTCTTCACTCTTAATGGATATTGTAAAGTCAAGCTGGTCCTCCAAGAGCCTGAGCACATGCTTACATGAGAGTCGGTGGACTGAATTCTCAGTGGGCACTGTACATGTCTTCATGAAAACCCTTCCCAGTCAGGACAGAGCTGCCAGATTTCAGTTGCTGAGTGCAAGTTTATTGCCACAAGATGTCTCAGACCAGATGTGCTCCTCATCTGCCCTCCCAGCAAGTCAGTCCCCAGTGCAGGATGTGCTGTGAAGTGCTCACTGCTGAGGGCCAGACACCTCTGCAAACACACTTACTTTCCTCTGCAAAAACAGCTGTTTAAATTACCCTCAGGGAGGGATGGTGATTGGTATGAGACATTGTGGGATTCTGATCATGTTTGGTATCATACCATGCAGGTCGGGCTGGAAACCTGCAGCTGATGATGTGACATGGGAATGGGAATGAGTGTAAAACCTTGGAGGAACGGAAACAGGTTTCAAACCACATGACAAGCTAGCTGGCCCATATTATGCTAGCACAGGGCAGTTATAGGCAGCTGGTGTGCCTGCACAGTGGCACAGTGGCACAGTGGCACAGTGGAAGTGTGTTTGGGAGAGGATGGTGTCCATACTCCCATTGGGCCTGGTGGGACGAAACTGTCCATGTGTGTGTCAACAGAGGGAAGGGAAAGGGAAATACAAGAGAAGAAAATTTTTTTCCTAACAGTAGCAGGGAGAGAGGAAGGATTCAGCTCACTTGAGAAAGCTGAAGTGAGAGCTCAGATAACTGATGCACCTCAGGGTCTGGTGGGCATAAGCATCGGAGTGTCTGATGAGTTAATATGGATGTTTCTGAAGGAAGGAGGTGTGCGTGAAGACGGGGAATTATCTTTAGCACATACGTACCATTCTACCTATTGCTTTCCCTGGGGAAAAGCAAGGTTTTTCTTAAGTCTGGGCCCTTACACAACAAGCTGCTAGTAATTGCAGTAAGGGTGGCAGAAACAGACCCTATGAGTCCAAACATAAGAGCCTCATAAAATTAGACGTAGAGTTTGCAAGATTTTTGGCAACATGAAAGGAACCATTTGGCTTTTTCAGCAGCTGAGGCCTTTTGCAAATATATTTTTTCTCTGCTTGTGCTGTATAAATGTATTTTTAAAACCTCCAAACTTTTGTTATGGTTGCAAGCAGTCCCTATAAAAACTGAGAAGGCAAATAGTGAAACTTTGAAATGTCTGTAGGAGCTTTTGAGTAATTTGGGGCCCCTTTGTATGGAAGGAAATCACTATGTTTCAGGAAGCTTTGCAGCTTTAGCAAAATGTTTGTGCTACTGAACGGTAGCAGATGGCCAACCCAGAAAATGGGAGCAAGTTGCTTAAGCTACTTGTAAAATAGTGCAGATTTCTTTGCCTTGCTCCTAACAGCCAGACTTGGTTTGAGGGATCCAAGCTAGGGCTTTGTCTCTGTTGTCACTGCAGGGCTGCTTCCCCAGCACTGGACACACAGAACTCCCAGATTCAGGCTGCCCATAAATCTGTTGAGTTACACATCCTTGCCATGCAGATCTAGTCAAAGCCCTGTGACAGTAGAGGATACTGCTGCCATGGAAGTAAGGGTTGGTTTTCATCAGGAGCTCAGGGCTGAAGAGAGGGGGAATTACTGTTCATCACCACCTCATTATAGGTCACCAGTTTTGCTGAGAGGTGGTTCAGAGCTCACAAGCAAAGCAGGCAATGCTGGGCAGGTGTTTTAGTATTAGAAAGCTTCATTCCTCTGAACTGCACCTGTGCCAGCTCGGTGTCACAGGTCACCTAGCAGCAGGGAGTGGGCTGCATCCCTATATCCTTCCACTGCATCCTTCCTTCCAAGTCTCCCACTTTGGGTGTTCAAACACCAAACATGAATTGCATAAAATAGGAGTCCATGTACATCAGCAATGTACAGGTCTAGCAGACTGCTAGCTATGGCATGTTTAAGACTCTGGAAGCCCTTCCTGAGATTTGCTCTCCTGATTTTTGCAGAGGCTTTGTTAACATGAAGGATTTATTTTCTTCCCCAGAGGCTCCTCTTGCTGTATATCCTATGGTCAGGTATATTCTGTGCTCTGTGGGGAGAAGCTGCAAGTCTTGCACCTCCACTTTGGAGACCAGATCAATGTCAATACGTATATTTTCAGTTCTAGATATCCCTAGGCTAACCCAAGGAAGATGGCATAGATTTTCTTTTACAAATCAGCAGAGCTGTGATGGCATCCTTTTTACATGTTGAGATGCTTTTCAAGGGTATTAATTGGGCAAAATCTTTGCTAATTGTCCCAGGAACTACTTGACAACTGTGATGAGGTGAATCCAAGTGGCTGCTGCCATGTATCTCAGTTGTGTCTGCTCAGCTATGATAGAACTGCTTATAACACGTGAAACAGCCCAGGGCTTTGCTTGAAGGCCTTGCTTTGAATATGACTGCAGAAAGTTGCTCTTTGGAATTGAAATGAAACAAAATGAAATTAAATGAAATAAGAAAGTAATTTATCAGTGATGAAGATCTGTTGCTATCTGAGCCTAACCTAATGCAGAGCTCCCAAGAACAGCAATAATTGTATTCTGTCCATTTCCTTGGCATGCCCTTTATCCAGGATCTATGAGCTTTGCACTTTGGAAGCCTTGGAGTGTGTGCCACCAGCTTCCCTTTTAGGATACAAAGCTATGTGTGTACTTTTCGGTTAAGCTTTTGCAATAAAATATGTGGAATAAAATAACTTAGAAGAATCAAAGCAGATATTATTTCAAGACATGAATTGTGAACAGTTTTATATTAGAGATAAACAATATTTTAGTGGGTTTTATTTACTTTTTCCATGAAGAGGAAGCAGCAAAGGCTTTGTTATTTTAAGATGTATGTTTTCCAGTCTCTGTGAAGAAACCTGATCTCTGAGAGCTGCTAATGAAAGAGCAGAGACTAACATCGAGCCTGCGTTTTGTTCTTAGCAAACCTGCACCTTCAGAAACTAACTTTTCTGACTTATGAAAGGCTTTGAAATATGAAATAAAAATGAAGAGTTTTAATTTTTTTTCCTTCAATGCATGATGAAGCTTGAATTCCTACTCTCTGACTTTGTGAGTCTGAGGCATTTTTGGCAGTTTCTATTGGAAAGTTGAATATGCACTTCATCTAGAGATGGAATGGAAAGACTTTACATAAACATATGAATCTCCAGTCGATTTAAAAATCTGTGCTATTTCACTGGGTAGGGGAGAAAATTTATCTATATTGAGGTAGTTTCAGAGAGAGGTATAAACCAACCCCTCCAAACGCAAGTGGGATGCTTGAGGATGCTTTGGTGACGTCTGTGATATGCATAAAGGAATGAACTAAAGGCAGAGCCACAGCATCCAGATTGCTAGCACTTTGGATTCAAAGCCAAACTTCATTGCAGAAAGATATTGCTGACCATATTTTTATTTTTTTTTTTATTATGTAAGTGAAAATCACTATTTTCTGAAATTTTAAAAATCCTAGCTCTCTGAATAATGGCTGAAGCCATGAGTTTTTTAATATCTGTGGCTTGGTGTGGTGGTTTAGCTTGGCCCAGGTTTTTCTAGTGGGGGGGAG
>VZRN01000256.1:110314-250553 GCA_013397935.1 Dasyornis broadbenti
CCAGCAGAAGTCTGGTAAAGAGAAGAAGCCTTGCTCCCGAGATGGAAACGGCCCGGCTCAGAGGTCTGTACCCCGTGGAAGATGAACCCCACGCCGTAGCAGTTTTGGGGAGACTGCTTGCCTGTGTGGGGACCAGCGTCACTGCAGCAGTGTCGGGCGGGCTGCCGACGGTGAGACCCATGGCTACGCAGAGGAAAAGAGCCTCTCCCCAGGCAGGGGAAAAAGATCTGGGTGATGAACTGACCTAACCCCCCCATGCCTTGTTCCCTTGTGCAGCTGCTGGGAAGGAGGGAGGGGGGTGAGCAGAGAAACGGTGGCCTTGAAGGGTTTATTTTACTTCTCATTTACTCCTCTGACTGTGTTAGCAATAAATTAGATCACTTTGCAAGCTAAGTTAGTCCTGTTTTGCCTATTTGAGTGCATCTTCTCCCAGGTTTCCTTATCTCAAGTCATGACCTTGGCTGTGGGTGTGTTTATTTGGGGGTACCTGGCATTTGCCCAGGCTCGAATCACGACACTTGTTGCTGTGTCCACAAATGACTGATGTAATCCATTTGCTGAGTGTTAAAATGCCCAGGATGAACAGGTTTTTCAGGGGATGTAAAGGTGAAAGTGACTGAGAGTTGTCACTTTCCTCCCACAGCCCGTCACAAACTGATACAGAGTAGGCTGTAGGCTACTATTTGTCTCCTGCTGTGAGGATGGGCCATGAAACATCTCAGCAACTAACAGCTGAGTGAAATTTTTAAGGAAATTGGGTGTTTGGATAGAAGTATTTAATTAAAAATAAAACCATCATATGAAGTGAATAAGATGAATGAAGCATGCGAAGCTTTGTGCTTTATGGATGTTGGTAACCACTGCTTGATGAGGTTGGAGTGAAAGCTGGTGCAGAAAGAGAACTGTGCTGCCTGCTGTGACTTCCTGTAAGCCTAGTCCATATCTCCCATCAGGATAGCTATGCACAATGTTTTCTTCAGCCTTTGAACATGCAGGACCTCATTCTTCACTTGACTGCTTCTGTAACACGCCACTGATTTTAACAAGATTGCACTGATGTGAAAGGAAAGCAGTGGAGTGAAGATTTAGGTTCCTGTGAAGCAATCCAGGTGCACAGCATAAAGATGCTGCCACGGTTTAGTTAGCCTCCTAATGAGCAGTGCAATTTTAATAGGTGTGTTTTCCTTACTGGAGATCTATGGCCATGCCTGCGGGGAGCAGGACAGAGTTTGGCTCACAGCAGTGCCTGCTCTGGCTCTGACTTGTGTCCCCTGCTAACCCACTTCAAAGCTACTTCAGGCTGCAGGCACACGGGGAGGGAGCAGTGGTGGAGGGGATGCCTGACAGCCTAGAAACAATACTCTCTCTTTTTTTACTACCTCGCCTGTGGGCATCCTTTGAGGTCCAGCTAGAGAGAAATAAGCTACCTCATCTGCAAGCCTGCATGGGGGTGAGAATAAATGTGGGTAAGCTGCAGTGCAGTAACTCACACACCTGGGACCCACGTACAGTCTGGGCAGAGCAGCATTGTGCAAGCTCCATGCTGATGTCAATGCTGGAGGGAATTGTGGGCTTGTGATCCTGTCATCTTTCCCATCTAGCCATACCTCTGTGGGCATCAGCTGTGTGTGGAGAAGTATCAATTTCACCTTCAACTTAAAGAAAGCTCTGCATGTATTCCCTCATGTGGAAATCTCTAAAGAAAACATTTCCTTGATGGCAGTTTCACAGAATGTGAGAAAGCCACTGAGACTAAGTCAGTCTGAGCAAATACTCTGTCTTATTTGCTGAAGCTTTGTGTTGTCTTCATGCCTTCTTCTGCTGTTGTCATGGATAAAATTGCCAAGTTGTTAGAGGAGAATACAAGTATTGCTGCTCACCATGAGTTGTGCAGCCAAAATCCTGCCTGAGTTCCAAGTGGTGCTTAGAGTACCCCCACACCTCTGACAGCCTTTGAAATGTTTGAGGGACAAGCAGTAGACTGGGGTAATGGAGAACAAAGGGCAGACCTGCTCTGCAGGAGCTTGCATGGAAGAGCCTGTAGGAACCTATGAGTTTGCCCCAGGGACCAGTGACGGATGGATATGTGAGTGCCCTTGGGTCTGCCCTGAGGAGCCATGGAGTTGCTCAGGGGGATCCTGCTGCCTTTGGGATCTGTCAGGGATTTCTTCTCCTACCTTCTCCTGCAGTCAGAGAGAGCAATGTGAACTGTGCTTAAAGCCCACTTCTCTCCACTGAGGAGAGTGTTACCACTTGTGATACCAATGGGCTTCTTTAACATTGGCTAAGCTGTTTCCAGGGCCAGTGTTGTTAAAGGCCCCAGGCACTGTACAGGTGGCTGTGAGAAGAGTGTGAGGATGGTGCATGCGTGCAGGTGGAAGTCAGGGATGTCCCAGGGAAGCTGTGGCTTCCATGTATTCAGGATTGTGTTGTGTGTTTCTCTTCTGTGCTGTCCACTTCTCTTCAATGGACAATGCATTTTCAAACCCTTATCTTACAACAAAAATATGCATTAAAAAGTTGTATGAGTCAGGTGACCCTAATTTTTAAAGAGGAAACTAACCAAAATTGTAGGTCTGTTAGATTTGTGCCAATGTTATGTTTGCTTTTAACTTTTCTGACATGGTTTTGATGTAGAGTATGCTTCATCTTAGACTGTTAGAAACACAGAAGTTACCTCAGTTTATAGTAAACAAAGAACCTGAATATGAAAAAAAGAACAAATTTGATGTGAAAACAATGTGGTGACTACAGTCATGAACGCAGCATGGAAAGACACAGACTTTGTTTGAAGTGGGGTGTTTTGTTCCAGACAATGTCTTGCCATGGCATGAGTTGCTTGATGTGGGTTCATGTTCTAATTTTCTCAGGCAGGTTTCCTTCCTGTCACTGAACTTCTGACTAGGGCTAGAGAACAGCCTGTACAAGGATTATCTAGAGGAAAACAAGCTCGGTTTTAACTTTATCCTGTGCTTTTGTCATGTTTGTGATTACTATCAGATTAAATTCAGACTGCACCACTTAAAGCAGCCTCGGGCTCTGATTTATCTCAGAAACAGGGCTTAAGATGTTGTAAGTTGATATTTGTGTTTTTTCTAAAATTGAATATCCACTGAAGCCAAGGAATGTGAGTTTCTTGCCCACTAGGAAGAGTCTCTGAGTGTCACAGGAGCTGCTGGTTGAGATAGCCAGGAGTCTGGTGTGGTGCGTTGTGGTGCAGTGCAGTGCAGGCAGTGCAGTGTCCACATGGGGAAGCCTCAGGTGCATTTCAAGGAAGAAACACTAATATTCCCTTGATCCTGAGGATAAGGAGTTGAAGAGGTGTGCATGGAATCATTTGGGATCAATGGCTTTATCAGGTCCATTGACACTTCAAGCTATTCATCTTTGTTGATGTAAAAGAAATAGGTGAGCTTTACTATGAACTTGTTTTTCTGTACATTCAGTGAGTCCCCCTTCTTGCAAATCAAATATCCAGTGACAGGCATGATAAAGTACAGGTTTCCACTGAAGCCAGGGACATTTGGATGAAACTGGAGTACGACAAACATCCAGTCCCTCCTTACAGTTTTCCATTTTTAAATTTAGAAAAGGTTAGACTTGAAGTCAGTAAACAAAGATTGAAAGGATAACTGTATATACATTTGAAACTTAGTCAAATATTATAGATCTGTTTTTTATTTGTTATCAAAAACTTAAAGGCTCTAAGCCTAATTCTGCTGATAATACCTCCTAATCCTCTGACTGCTGGACTCTCAAGGAACAGCTGGAGTCAGAATTATGACTCTGTCCTGCATAGGAAGAAAAATCCTTACATTGTCAGTAATTTTGGCAGTATCTCTGGCTGATATGGTTAAGCCATGTAAAAGAGAGAAATCCACCAGAAATAAAATTATTTTGACCAGATGAAGAAAGTCAAATACTTCAAATGTAAGCAAGCTAATAATATCAGGACCTTGAAAGATGCACTGATGAGAGTCTCAAAGAAAATTTGACTAACATCAGTGCAAGTTAGTATTAGACAGCCATTCCTTAGGTGGAGGAAATGTATCTGAACAAAGGGATAGTTTGAGTGGCAGGTTTAAAAGCCACCTTCCAGTGCTGTTTTTTGAGTAGCTGGTTTTAAAAACACTTCCAAAATGGGTCTGCCAAACGTTCAGCTTTTTCTGTTTTTTACTTATTAGGGAATTGGGAATAATTAAAGTTTTTATGACATACGAAGTACATTATTCATAGACGCTGCTCCCTTTTCTTTTAGTGATTGAGGATTTTATTTTAGAAGGGTCACAGCCCTACATACCATGCCTGATTTTATAGTCTGTGCTATATCCATCCATATCCATCTCACTGCCTTATGTTTGGAAGCTTTCAGGAGACCTGCTGCTGAAATGGGTTTCATGTTTTACTCTCCCAGAAGTGGCTGCTGAGTTGAGGAGTGGACTGTATTTCTCCAGGAACTGAAACAGTGGCCTGATGTAAACCATGTGTTTTGGAGCCTGGGCCACGCACATTAATGTGGGTGGCAACAAGGAGCCCCAGGGCCAGAGCTGTGCAGCCAGGAGAGCTTGAAAACCACCTGCTCAATTCTTCTGGACTGTCAGGGATTTTTGTCCTCTCGTGGGACCTAAAGGAGCAATGACTTGATGCCTCTCCCTCCAGAGCAGGAGTAGGTTTCAAAATAAGTTGCAGAAAATGTGTGCCACCAAGGTTTCAGCTGGGAGTTACCAACTTTTAAGCTGGGAGAGCACTGAAGAGCTTTGAATGAAGTCTTGAATCAAAGAACTCAAATGCATGCAGTGAGGGGTATTTCTAAGTGCCCGAGAGACAAATGTCAGTCTCCAAGTGACAATTGTAAGTGAAAAATGTATGCTGTAGTGGCACAATTTGTAGAATAAAGCAAAGGGGCTATTTTTAAGGCACAGCTGTCCACAGCATCTCTTGAGAAGAATGTGGAAAGGGAAAGACGGAAAACGCAAGTTTGAAAATTATAACAGTGGTGTTCTGGGAGCTGTGTGGCTCAGAATGGATGGCTTTTGCTGCTGCAGCACTGGGCCCAGTTGGAGGAACTGTTACCATAAATTTTTTGTTGCTTGGTTAATGCATGCAGCAAAGCACAGCTTACTGTATCTCAGTCCTCCCTTGTCAACTATCATGATTTTACCCCCTGGTCGTGCTGGCTGTTTGTGAGATACTATCCATGTCTTTGTAGTTGTCATTTTAGAGAGAACCGGAGGTGGGCCTTAATCCATCCCTGTATTTCTCTGTGTGGTGCTTTATTGGTTTTTTCTGGAAGTCTTTACTGACAAACCCTTGCCCAGGGATATGCTATGGATGGTTGCACTGATACAAATGAAGCTTTTCCATCACCTGTGATGCCAACCAGTTCAAGCCAATCAGTCACGCCTACAAGACAGGAGGATTAGAAGGCAGCTCTGTCCTTAGGGTGACTGACAAGGAGGATGTCCTGCCAAGGAATGTGCACAACCATATACCTGTTGTCCATACCTCACATGTGGATGCAGTGATTGTGCACTTCATTTGTTTTGATGCTGGAGTTTTTCGTAGTGCCCATACCTGCCTGATAAGCAACATGGTCACCAATGATTTCTTGCAGTTTAAAGGTTTTGGCTGTATAAATACACTAGAGATGTAGATGAGCAATATGACCATTAGGGCAAGACATCAAGGGTACAGTCTTCAGGGAGAACAGACAGACAAGTATAGCCCAATAAATTAATGGAAAGGAGTCCCCCAGTTTAGCCCGTGAGTGAAATCAGCAATGGTGAGGGCAACGCCCTACCTTTGCCAGCTGGTTTCACCTGCTCTGTTCCTGCAAGGAGCCGTCAAAGCTGTTGTCACTCCAGTACCGCCTTTCATCCCACTCAGTGAACTGGCAGGTGTGGGACAATACCCTGAATGGGCACTTGCAGACCAGGGCCATGGCTGCAGTGTGCTCTGACAGCCTTTGTGGGGTTGCTGGGGGCCTTTGCCACCTCAGTGGTTTGATCACTGGAGAAGCCCAGATGTGAGGCATCCAAAGTCAGTGGGTGTGAGAGAGGGGCATAGCTCAGCCTCAGTGGGCTCCCTTCAAAGGTCCATGATGCAGAAGGAAGCCTGTGCATTGATGTCAATGGGAGAACGTGAAGCCTTCAATAACTCACTGTTGGTTTTTCCTAAGTCGTAGTACACGTGTTAATCGTGTAGAATTACATTCCTGAGTTTAGAAAACGCCCTTGGTCCGCTGTACTTAGCATTCAGAGGACTCTTCTAAGGGAGCATTGGAAACTTCTGTTGACGCTGTCAACTTAAAGAATGTCCTCTGGATGCCAGGTAACTCCTCTACAGATGTATAATGAATCGCTTTTCTTAAGTCAGACATTACTGTTGGATACTGGTCCTCTGCCCAAAACTCCTGACCAGAGCCCAGTGAATTATGGCACAGATTCCATTGTGCTTTGCAGGAACTAAAGCATTCCACTCCCTGTTTTCTGCGCCAAGCAGAAGTGTGTGGAAATATGCTAAATGATTTTTTATTTTTTTCTGCAAGAAACAAAGGATTTTTATGTCGCTTGCCGCTACTGCTTTAACTGTTATTTCCATGAGGAGCTCTGATGCTGAGTGTATAAATTAGTGTCATTACAAGAGCTGATCAGTGCACACAGGGAAAAGGTTCACAGTGCAGTTTTAAAGCTAGGGGACCTACAAATTCAGTAAGCCTGAGGGTGGATTTGTTCTCCCATTTCAGTCCTGCTTTCCCTGGTCACATACTTTGGCTTTTACACGTGTTAACTGCTGCAGTATTCCAAAGATCCCCACTAGAGCTCATGTTCTGCACTGTGCCACAGTGGGTCTGAAAGAAATAATTGAGCCCAGAGTCTTGTACATTTAGAGCAGTCAGCACATCGCAGTTCGGAGGGCCACATCAGCACTGTTTGGGCTGGCTCACCCACTGCAGGAAATATCTTTGCAGAGTGAACTCTCCTTGGGATGGCCCCAGTCCAGCCCTCATTGAAGCGGGTGGAATTGCTCACATTTTCTCAACCGAGCTTGGATCAAACCATCAACTTAAAAAAAATCAGTAACACTTTGCCAAAGTGACATGGGGCATTAATTTTTGGGTGGAAAACATGTATCTTCCTGTGGTATTGTGTCTGTCCTCTTTCTTCTTTACTGTTCTGCTGATGTGGCTTGGGGATAGCTGTATGGTGACAGATAACAGTCAGAGTATGTGAAGGTGAGGAGGAGAGCAGCCACCCCTGTGCAGATTGCTGGAGGAGAAACGAGAGATGTTTTCTCTCTCCTGTGCTTTTCAGTAATGGTAAAATGACATTTTTCTTTTCCTGTTCATGAATAATCAACAAAAGTGGAAAGCCTGAAGTTGTGCAAAGGACTACAGAGCTTTAGATGCCTGGCTTTGCTAGTAAAGCTCTGCTTTCACCTTTTCAAATACACTCTGTTTCATAATCTATTTCAAATCAGGTGAAAAAATAAAATGGTGTGTCAGAATTGCCCCAGCTCTTAAAACCAATGTACAAAGTGATTTATCTACTGGAATATGGTAGAGCACCATGTAGAAAACAGCACCTGTTGGGGGCATGAAGAAGAAAGAAGTGATCATGTTGCAAAGTATTTTTGAAAACAATAAACCTTTTCCTGGTGAAGGTCTGGCCATGATATAGCCAGTACATGAACCCTGCCACATGAGTGTGGGGCTTTACTCCCTGACTTCCCTGGTGCTTTCTGTGGGGCTGGCATCCCTCCGTCTTTCTGCACCCCTGGGCAGAATCCTGTCTTGATTTCACAAGCTGCCTAAAAAAGGACAACTGTAGAGTTGCCTTAGGATGTGTTTGCAATGTGTGTGGGTGTAAAGAGTCTTACCTCACAAATGGAATTAAATTTAGAGTTGCCAGCTGAAGAATCAAAAGGTAATACCCCCCTTTTTCCCCTGTTCATTAATTAACTATTGTTTCTTCCTACAAGTACAGCTGATATCTTCATGGTGGTAGGGCTTGGATTTGTACGGGAATGCATAGTATATAGAGTGTTGTTTCCTGAAGAAATAGCTCAAAGATCTAGGAATCACATCTGGCTGAGGTACTTTTCTAGTCCTACTGGTGGGTTTTGAGAGGAAAGCTCAGTTTGTAAACTGAGTTGATCAGCTCTGAAACCGGATTGCAGACTGTCAGTGGTGCAAGGTTCTTACCTCAGAGGACAATTGATTGAGCTTAGCGAGCAGTTAGGGACTCCTTAGGACACGGATCTACTCCTTGAGGGAAATGAATGCAGTCAGCAGTTTGGCACATTTTCTTTAATCTTTCATGCTATTTCGTCTGGTAAAGCAGCAGTAGTCTCAAGTACAGGATTCAGAATCAGTAAGTATCATTGGATGCTTAGAACTTAATTTAAAAACCCAAAACATTATCTTGCCCCTAAGAAAACCCCCAAAATCCTGCCAGTTTGGTGTTGCAGTGCAGACTATGATGATTTTTGGTCAAGTTACTGATTGCAGGATTTCATTTACCAGCAACCATTTTTGGCCTTTTGTGATTACTTTGTTATCTCTCAGCAGCTACAGTTTCTGCCTCCAAGCCATTACTTTGCCTATGGCTGGGTCATTGTGCTCAGTCTCCCAGTCTTCTGCCTGAAGTAAAAAGAGAGATTCATAGTTGTTTATAAACTATATGGACATTGTCTATTGACTGTGCCAAGTATGTGTCATCTCTGCAGCAGACCACATTTTATAGGTCCAGTTTTCCAGTCCTGAACTTATGGCACATAGGCGCAAAGTGTAGAAATGTTTTTGTTGACTATGGAAGGCAAAAGGAAAAAAAAATACTTACACTTGTGGTGGGAAACTGAAGTGCCTAATTTTTTGTGACCTCAAATTTCAGCTACTTTTTGTGCTCGTATCTTGATAGGTTTGAGCTGCTTGGTATGTTTTTCCCTGCAGTTATAGATTGATTGCTAGGGGTCAGTACTTCCCTTTTCTTCTGGAGCTATTTTGGGTTTTCCTTTGCTAGATAATTGAAGAGACCTTCTGAAGAATCTGAATGATTTGGCAAGTGCAAGCTGCCTCCTTGTGTGGTTGTTCAGAGGATGTTTTACCCTCAGCTTAGACCTCGTGCTTCGGGCTTACTTATTTTGTAAAATACTTTCCTACAGTACTGGCATGCACAGAAATTTTGGCAATCCTAGTGGACATTTCATCTGTGGAAAGTCAATACCAAGGCTTTAATCAGCCCTGAATTTCTGGGACCAAGACACTTTGCACAAATTCCTGCAGGTCTAAGTAATGTTGGATTTCTACACTGAAGGCAGTACAAGGGAGTGACTCTTCCTCATTTTCCAAAATACAGAAAAGCATTTTATTTTAATGTAATTGCAGGTAGCTCTAGATGAGTTCTAAAGATGATTACCAGTTGATTTAGTTTGACCGGAGTGGAGGTCCACAAAACTGTTAAATCAGTTTCAGAATAAAGAGAAAAAATACTTAAAAGATATTTACAGGGGTAAATAATGGGCAGATGAGGAAGACTCAACCTTAAGTTCAATTAAGCACTTGGTAGCTAATTCTTTTAAGACTGTTTAAGACTAATGATCCTCAGGATTTCAGTATCCCCACAGGAAGGTGTTACATTGGAAGCTGAATTATTTAAACGATGCATGGCATTTATTTCTTCCTCCTCCCATCCCTTCTCTGGTGAGTATAGCTTGTTTAGGACAGGTTTATTTTTTTGGTGCAGTTTTTGTTGGTGGTGGTTTTGGGGGATATTTTTGAACATGAACAAGCCTGGCTAGGAGGACAAAACTCTGGTTTTTAGGACACAATGAGTTTTTCTTGTTGTTCAGTCTCTACAGTCCCAGGTTTATCCTTGTGGAAATCCAGTTTTTTTCCCAAAGCCAAGATGAGAATAGAAGACCAGGACAAGAGAATGCTGAGGTGCAGGGACTGTGACTGCAGATGACAGTGACTCTCTGTCCTGCTGGGGACTTGAGGAGTGCGAAATGTCCCTCTGACCGGGAAGCGCCGACCCTTTGGTGTGGCTAAACCTGGTGGGACAGCAACCTGGTAGGTACTTGTATGAAGAGATGTGAGCCCAGCTTCATCTTCCTCTGTGTGGCTGAGGTCAGGGAAATTCAGCCTTATCCCAGACTGATGGCTCCTGGGCTATGGTAAGCTCCTGCTGCTCTCTTCATTTTTAATGAGAAATCCCTTTCTTGTAAAGCCTGGCACAGACTTCACACAAAAACGCTGGTTTTGATGAATAAGCAGGTATCAACAAAGCCATTTTAACCCTTTCTAGTAACTTCATCCTGGGTGCCTTCAGACTCCTGTCGGCCAAACTGTGGTAAGGAATGATAAAAAGAAACTGGAACTAACTAGTGAAATGGGAACAATGGGTAGCAGAGTATTGTGTTACCATAAGGAAAGTAATTGAAGCCTTGGAAAGCCCTGGTTTTAAAATCTCAGCTGATCCCTTGCATTCAGCCTTAGGGTCGATAAAATTCTCTTTGCCTAAAACCGCATTTGTTTTAGATTGAATACTTTCCATATGGCTCTCTGGCTGGGCTGGTTCCTTTTGTATCCTTTGTCCCTTACAACCCTCTATTTTAATTGCAGATGAAAGCTGCAGCTTTGACTGGGGAAGCAGAGCTGTTGGGCTGCAGTGTTCCTCCTGGAGCATACAGGGCTGCCAAGAGGAAACCAGCATGATGTGCTTCCACTGCAGCCTGGCAAACCGTGGGCACCTAGGAGAGCGTGGCTGGTCAAGGGGAGATGTTACTCCCCTCAGCCAGGGCTGGGATGCTCAGGAGAAATGCTGAGATCTGGGAATGTGGTGGCTACCAATGGCACATGAGCTCCAAGGAGAGGCTGAGGGAATGGGGCTGGCCTGGTTTGACAAACAGGAGGACAGGGCAACATCCCTCAGCAGCCAGCTGCATCTTGATGGGAGGCTGCAAGAAAGCCACTTCTTGGTGGGAGCAGGGCATGTGTAGTGCTATAATGGCGGCAGCAGCTGCAAGTAGCTGTTTGGGAGGTTTGGCTTGGACATTAGGAAAATGTATGATCAACAGTGTGGCCAGCAGGACCAGGGAAGGGATCCTACCCCTGTACTTGGACTGGTGTGGCCACACCTCAAGTTCTTTGTCCAGTTTTGGGCCCTTCACTACAAGAAAGACATTGTGGGACTGGAGTGAGTCCAGAGAATGGCAACAAGGCTGGTGAAGGATCTGGAACACAAGTCTCATAAAGGAGTGTTGTGGGAGCTGGAGTTGTTTAGCCTGGAGAAAAGGAGGCTCAGGGAAGACCTTCTTAATATCTACAGCTGCTTGAAAGGAGGTTGTAGTGTGGTGGGAGTCAGTCTCTTCTCCCAAGCGGCAAGTGACAGAACAAGAGGAAATGTTCTCAAGTTGCCTAAGGGGAGGTTTAAATTGGATACTAGGAATTTATTTTTTTTCCACTGAAAGGGCTGTCAAGCACTGGAACAGGCTTGCCAGAGGAATAGTTGAGTTACCATCCCTGGAGGTATTTAAAAGACAGGTAGGTATGGCACTTAGGGACATGGGTTAGTGGTTGGACTTGGCACTGCTGGGTTACAGGTTGAACTAACCTAAATAGATTTTCCAACCTAAATGATTCCATGATTGTATGATAAAAGCCTTCACCATAGGCAGCTGGTACAGCACTGGAGCAGGTCCACAGGAAGGCTGTGACATCTTCATCCTGGGAGGTTTGAAGACTGAGCTGGGGAAAGCCAAGTCTGGCTTCATGCCATGTTGGATGTAGTTCGTCTTTGAGCAGGAGATTGAGAAGAGATGTCCAGGTGTCCACTCCAACTTGGATTTTGCCCTCTTTCAGTTACTCTGAATGAAGGCTGTGTTCCTATATGATTAGTGACGCATGGGCTTTTGAAATCTCTGTTGAGCAACTGCTCAGGAGAGCCAAAAATGGAACCGCTTGGGAACAGGTGGGTTTTTTAATAGAGTATGCAACAGAGAACATTCCTGGGAAAGTGGCCAGGGACCCTCATGAAAGCAACTATATTTATTGTATAGTAAAAAACATTTATTGTTTGTCAAACACTTGGGACCACTTCCACTGCTGTGATCCAGCTAATATATACTGCTGTGACAACAAAAAGTGTCTGTAAAATCAGCTTAATTGGCTGATTAATCTGCTTTTATAGCTGTTTTGTTTTGCGGGGTGGTCAGGAGCAGCCAGAAGAGATAAGCTACTGAAGTCCATGTGTTTAAACTGATGATCCATGTCTCTGTTGGCAACATAAAAAGGCAAGGTTTAGCATGCTGAGCTGCTGCCCTTTATTTCAGTAGAAGAGCAGAGTTCCCTGCAACTGTGCAGTTCTGTGCATATGTAATACACCTCATCGGCACTGAAGCCTTGTATTTCTCACAAAGATTTCAAGAGAAGCTCTGCAAACAGCTTTGAGAGTTGCTATAATTCCTTCCAAATGGTAATTAAATAGAAAAATGTGTGTTGAGAGTGTCTAAGAAGACGCGGCATTGTCAGCAGATCAAGAGCAATGAGCAATTTGATTATAGAAGGTGTCATCAAGTAGAAATATTGGAAAAATACCTATTTCTGGCATATATATGGACATGCAGATATCAATACTTAAAATAACATGTTTAAGTGCTGTAATGAATAAATATGAGCTCCTGAACTGGTGCTGGAGAGAGGACTTCAGTATTGCTCTGACAAGGGGTACTTTGGTGCATTTCTTTTGTTGTCTGTCCAGGCATCTGTCTCTTGTTTTCTTGACATTGCTGTGATTGCACTGGTTGACACAGCCAGTGTGTGAAATGTAAAAGGTAAGAAGGGAATATCTCTACAAGTATGAGAGATCTCAGTGCTGCTTGGTGCTACCAGCCCCTTTCTTCCTGCTGTCAGTTCTGCTTGCAGCCTGCACAGTAATTGGAGATGCTATTCAGGGAAACAAATTGGTTGCTTGAGGAATTGCTGCATCAGTGTCACTTCTTAAAAGAATGCTACTAACTTGTCAGCAGATGTAAAAAAATACCCAGCTTGCATGACATACCTTTTACAGTGCTAGATGCTCAAAGGATCATATACTGGGAATTTGGGAAGTCAGGAGTTGAGGCATATGCAGAACACACCTTTTAGATATGAGTCTTTTGGGGAACAGAACCATTAGAGAAGAGTTTAGGAGAAAAGAACCTGCTTTTAGTGTAAAACTGTTCTGTGCTTCATTTCACATTGAACTTTAGCACTCAACAAAAAGATAATGTACTGATGTGCCTGAACTAGGGAAAGGGTATTTTAAAAACGGAAAAGGAAAAGATTTAAACAGGAAAACTATAAGACATCCCCAGTTTCTGGCAGGAATCCTTGTATGTTTTCACTTTCTTGCACCAGTCTGTCTGAAGGGCCTGGATAAAAACACTGTTGGGCATTTAGCATCTTGCTTGGAAAGCTTGTTGTTACTGCAGTTTGGTTTTACAGAAAAAAAAAAAAAAATTAAAAAGCTATAAAGTTATGTCTTTTATTCTGATGTTAACAGGTGTACTTGCAACAGACATGTGGGCTGCTGTATGTGTCATGTGCTTCACGTTAACTGTCATGGGGTTTGTGTGTGTGTTTGCTTATTTTTCAAAGAGAAAGACATGCCAAACAGACCTCTGAGAGTGCGTGCCCAGTCTTCAGATGGCAAGTTACCTTTTCGGTGGAGGCCACCTTATGGAGCAGGCTTCAGAGGTCCACGCAGCAGATCCCAAGGTTACCCCCGTGGATATGGAGAGAGCAGCCGAAGGATGAGCTATGCTCCGATGCCACAAGACCGACAAAATCAGGAAGCGAGAAAACTAGGTGAGTCAGATTTCCCTGATAGCACCCAGCTTAGCTAGCACACTTCTGTAATCCTCTGTGGCTGCTAGGTGAGCACAGACCACATGTTGTCCTACCTGTCAAAAACCTGTCTTCCTATAAATGAAAATACTTGTTATAATTGTGTTCTGTATCTTAGCAGAGGTAGGGTATTACCTAGAGAATAGGGTAGAAATTGTAGGAGAACTTGATGCTGTGTTAAAGAGACACCATGCACAAGTTTGTCATATTAACAGCAGAGGACAAGGGTGGAGAGAAGAGCCATAGCTCAGATTCTCCTTGCATGTGGTGGGACTGCTCTGAAATCCCTTATTTCTTTTCAATAAAAAAGGTTACAGGAAAGCTTCTCTTTTTTTACCTGCTTGCACAGCTTCTGAGTCAGTTCATGTAGTTTCGCTGCCATCAAGGAGCTCACAAGGACGAAGCCAACCTGTCTATAGGTCATCTTTAACCAAAAGAAAAGTCACAGGTACGTTTCCGTCATATCTGTCAATGAGTGGAGACAACTGGATGCATAGAGAGAGCTTTGTGATTTTTAGACTGGAAGTCTTTTGGTACTGGAGTTACTAGGTTTTTCTCTGTGTGTTAAAGAGGTTGATGGATATCTCCAATTCTCTAATTCAAGCAGGATTAATAAAATAATACAACTCTGTAACATGGCTGGTTGAGTTTCTGAGGTTTTGTTTGGTTTTTTTTCCCCTTAATCTCCTCCCCTCTATTGACAAATGTTATACATTGCAGTAACTGCATGAGAAGACTTGATTAAATCAAAGCCAGGACCCTCAAAATGATGTGTCTTCTTTCTTCTCAGATCTATAACCCCTTTTCTGAAGGGTTAGTTACCAGAAGTGTCAACCTGGTCAGCAAAAGTTTTCACTTTCTTTTGGAAAGAAGGCATTACATGCTGCTGCCATGCTTAAAAAGAAGGAGTGAGATTCTGAGTCATCTCCATGCCAGTGTGTTTTTTCACCCCTCACACTGTGATGTGAATGGCATGGGAATAGCAAAGTGTTTAGGATATTTTGATGGTGATGAACACCTATGCCAGAATTGAGAACTGTGGTTGAACTGTACTGAAATCCCACCTCACACCTTTTCTGGACAGGCGATGCCCATCAATTTCTCATGCTTCCTTTCTTTCTTCAGGCGCTCCCATTGCAAAACTTCATAAATAGGGCCCCTGAGCCACTTGTGAGTGAGTAGTAGATGGGTACTCTTTGCCATTTTTGTAGTAGCTGTTCAGCTTGGAAAACCTGGAACTGTCTGAGAACCCTCTGCATTAAAAACCTGATTTGAAGAGGGGAAATGTGCCTCCCTGCTGCCTGCATCTGTGCAGGCAGTGCTGGTAATGTGCCACTTGCTGAAGAGAAGGGCAATCTCTCCCTGAATTTCAGTCATACATGAGTAAGACCCCTAGAGAATGAGATCATCCTCCAGAGTTTACTGGCTCCTTTCCTTTCCTGAGACATCGATATTTTTTCCAATGTTAACTTGTCTATAAAACTGTGGCTGGAAGGTCATGTCTTGTACATTCTGTGCCTTTGGGAGACTTGGAATTAGTTGCTATTACACTAGTAAGGAAAAGTAATAAATCTTTTATTGGCTAGTAGACAGACTAGCCTAAAAGAACGCTGATGGACAGATAGAAAAGGGAGCCTCATCAAAATTAAATACCTCAAAATATCAAATTAGTTTCACTTAATTTTAAAATTTTGTAAATTATCTGATATGTCAAAACAGGCCACTTCAACGATTTTTTAATTATCTTTTTTTCCTTGTATACCATAAAAAAATTAAAAGCTGAATTAAAACAACATGTTTGAAGCACTCAAAACCATAAAATGTGCAGGAATTCTCCCTTGTGAAAAAATTTTTGAAGAGGGTTTTACTGCCCTTCAAAATGAAACCAAATTTTAAAATCTCTACATTTTCTGTGAGATGAAATTTCTGCTCTCCGTGTACCTCTAGCAGTGCATTTGCCAGAGATGATGAATATCAGTATGTTAATAAAACATTTGCTGTGGGTGACAGTTTGGGGATCAATAGAATATTGGAGGACTGTGGAATGTATTAGTACTCTGGTCTTGCAGGCACACAGCTAACAAAAGAAATGATCTTTCCATGGAATACCATCAGTAATCAATATACTTGGTTTTCTACTCCCACCTGCATTTCTAAGTCAACTATGCTGTGTGAATATTATAGTGTCAGTTGAAGACATTTGCTGTTTTTTATGAGAACTCCAGTGTTGTTATTGATATGCTGTTTTGTTTTACCATTTCAGAGGAGGAGGAGGTGGAGGTGGCACAAGACGTAACTGTTCGAGTTATGTCCTCTCAGTCTGTGCTTGTTACCTGGACAGACCCACTGTATGAAAAGCGGAAGGTTGCAGCAAATAGGTAGTTAGCCCTGTTTTTTTTAAATGGGTACTGAAGGGGAACTGATGCCAACGCTCTACTGAATGCTTTTGCTTTTCTTTAATTGCTGTTGGTTATGAGAATAATTTAGCTTGCCTCCCAGCACCCTGCTCATTAGCATTTAGAGATCTGTTTAAGTGCTGTATTAAAGGGTTTTACATCTCTTCTGAAATGTTGCCAGCACCAGCTGGGGTATTTGTCATTTCCAGTGTTGGTGTATCACCATGGTCAGCAAATCCTCAAGCATGCATGGGGAAAGAAGGAGTTGGGGACAGGGCACAGTCCACAGAAGTGAGGTGTTGAACTGGATGGTCAAAACAGACTACAGCTTCAAGATAACCATACTGTGGGTGAAGGAAGCATCGCTGCAGTGGCAAAGACACCCATCATTGCACCCTGTATCCTCTGACCCATCAGAAGCCCCATGCAGCTGAGGCTGAGCAGGCAGGGCTCCTGTGAGTGAGAGGTTGGCTTGCAGCAGCATGCTGCAGCAGTTGGAGACCAAAACAAACAGGGAAATGGGCTGGAAACTCTCAAAGGTCTGAAAGCACTGGATTGTGTTGCTCAGCCTGGGAACACCGAAGAGCTGTGCAAACTGGTGCGGAAATACTCTGAGAGTCACAACTGGAAAACTAGTAATTTTAGATGTTCTGTGTTTCCTTGTGGAAGCAGTTACCTAGGCACACATGTGGGAACCGAGCTCTGGTGCTGCTCTGGGAGCAAGGGGCTGCCAGCAATCCAGCCATGCTCATGGCCATGGGTCAGTGAGATGGGGGTGTGGAGCCCCCCAGGACGCCTGGCTTAGTGCAGAAAATCCTTCAGCTTTCCCCTGGGGAGGAGGGTGTTTTGAGGAAGAGACTTGAAAGAGCAGTCCATCCCCTGGGGTGAAAGCAATCACACTCCATTAGAGGAAAGCGAAAATGTTTGTTTAAAATATGCTGGGTTTTGTTGTCGTTGGTACTTTGTTGTTTGCACTTTGGTGGGTTCCTCACTAAGCCCCAGCAGGCTACCTGAGGGCCAAGCATCCCTATCCCTCTCTGATTCTGCTAATCTAGGCTTCCACGTGCAAACTTTAATTTTCCTGCATTTCTGATCCCAGGCAATATAATGTTCGCTATCGGGAAAAGGGGGAATCAGCAAGGTGGGATTACAAGCAGGTGTCCAACCGGCGGGCGCTGGTGGAGAACCTGGTGCCGGACACTATGTATGAGTTTGCCATCCAAATCTTGGAGGGAGAAAAGGAAGGCAAGTGGAGTGTGTCTGTTTATCAGCGGACCCCGGAGGCAGGTATGTTTTCCAAGAGTCCTTGGGGTAATACAAGGCTTAGGGTTTGAGCTGTGGAATAGGGCTGACTTGAGGGAGAGCCAGAATGAGCCAAATGATTGCTTGGGGCAGCAGAGGGTTGAGAATATGGGAAAGGCCTCAGTGCTGCTGCCTGCATCCCTGCAGTAGTGAAGCACACCAGGAGAGCACACAAAGCTGCTCTGGTGGTGCAAGAACAGGGGGAGATGACTTGGGTATTTGTGTGGGATGGATCAGCACCTTGGACCCCTACAGCGAGATGTGCCTCTTCCTTTGAGAAGAATAACCTGGCTTCCATCCCTCTCTGTGAAAAGCAAATTTAAATCCTCCCTCTACCATGGAGAAACTGTCAGGCCCCTTTGGTAGAGGGAAGTGGTCCATAACAACCAAATTACCATGTTATTCCAGCTAAGCCACAATAGCCGTCTTGTGCAGACTTCCTGTTCCTAAAAATATGGAATACAATTTCACTATGGTAGTCTGAGAGAGATGTGACAGAGGCAAGCATGGACCTGAGCCATGTGTACTCTTCAGATTTATCTTTGAAATAGCTGTGTAGAAATCTCTGCTATGAGAAGATGGAGCAAAAGGTGTATGCTGTGTTGGTTCTTACTTGCCTTTTCTGTGTATGGCTGTTTCCCAGCTCCTGCCAGTGCACCCGAAAATCTGGATGTTTGGCCACTAAAGGGGAAACCAACCTCTGTAGCAGCATCATGGGATGCTCTTCCAGAGAGCGAAGGAAAAGTCAAAGGTGAGTCTTCTCTGTTGGTTTCTAACTCCTTCAAGGAGCTGGTCTTCTCAAAGTCAGACTGCTGCCCTGCAGTAAGCTGGAACTTTTGCTGTGCCAGGATTTTTTAGACTTGATTGAATCCAAGCAGGATTTTCATGTTTCCAGCCCAGTGTCTCCACAGTACCATGGAGAAGTCACTGTCACTGTCTGCCTGGGATATCACAGAGCTTCCTGGGGTATCATGCATGCACATTTTACCTCTTCTTCCACTAATAAGCAGGTCAAAATAGGGCTCAAGAAGGAAGTTTCTAGAAGGATTTGTAAGAATTAGGTGAAGAAGGAAAAGTTGGGCAGTTGCTAAGAAAGTGAGGGGGTTTATGTTGTGTTTTATTTCTAGTTTGTCATGGAAGGAAATCCTCGGCTTAAGAAGCAAGCATTCATCTGATTTCAGCAGATATCATGCATGAATCATGTGTACTATAATGTTATTGCACATAGTCATGAAGATAATTTGCCAGTTGGTGATGTTTTTGCATAGAATTAAAGAAAAAGCTCTTTCTGGGATTTTTTTCCCTGTTTCTCTCTGAAAAGGAGGCTGATTTTTTAGCCTCCTGTTCTCCAGTGGTTGACAGGATTGTGTTCTCAAATTACACAATTTTTTGGAGGTCCCTTATCAGCACTGCCACATCACAGGATTTGAAAAACCATTGGCCTGGAAGGAGGTACACCGTGTCTGCAAGACCTACTTTATGTGTTCTTCAGGGCAGTGGTGGAATTCCTTCCTTTTTTGAAGTCAGTAGAAGTCTTGCCAGTTGCTTCAATGACGCTGCAGTTGTGTCCAAGAATCATTATTTCTCTAAGTAGGGTCATGCAGGGACATTATCTGATATTTCAAGTGTGCTCCTAGTTTTGATCAATCTGAAGCCCTTTGTGCACTTCTGTCTGCATTGTTGTTAGATGATTCATCCAAGACAATAATTTTAAAGATACCTAATATTCAAGGGCTGAATGCTTATTCACATCTAATAAATCATTGTTTTTTAAGTATGAAGTATTACAGGAGAGGTCTTATTTTCAAACTAAATAAATGACAAGATATTTTTACTGACTAAATAAAATGACTGAATTAGCATTTCATAGTCATTTTGATAGCATGTGGCAATCAGGAATTTTTGTCTTTTGATCCTTTTGTTTTTCAACCCTGTCCCTTTATATATTTATACCACATATTAAAATAATGGGAAAAAATGTTACCAGTAGTCATTTGAGAGTTATCAGAAGCTACACCAGAATCTTTGCCATGAAAGCAACTCCTGTATGAAAAAAGGGAATGAAAAAAAGTTCAAAGGTTACTATGCCTTCTGATACACTGATTTATTTTTCAGCGGAACATGAAATGTTTTTGCTTATAAAATATTGATGATGTTTTTTTCCTTGATTTTGATGAACTATGCAGGGCTTATTTCTTAACACAATGAATATGGGCTCACTTTCAAATAAAAAAAAATTACATTTCCTACTTTTAAAGATGCCATTATGTTCTAGAGTTTTCCCATTGTGGCACTGTGGCTCCTCAGATATTACTGTGGGGTTTTGTGCAGAGAGAGAAAGCTGGCAGCCCATGAAATTTATTATCAAAACCTTAGTCTTGTCTGTGCCTCTTACAGAGGATTTGAAAAGAAAACAGAGCTTGCAGATGTCTGAGATCTCACCTGCACTCCTTGGGAGTATAATGGGAAGATTCCTCTTCATGCCGAGAATTATTCGTATGGGGTGAAATTTCTCTCAATACAGAAAGCTAAGACAGAGCACAGGTATCACAGGAATTTGAAACTCAAAGATGAAACTAGGGTGAGTTTCAAAGCGGCAACCAGACCTTGCCTTGCTCACTCTGCCATGGTGTTTGGCCCTGGCTCTGGTTAAGCATGGTGTGTCAGATTTTGATTTTGTTGGACAGATGTGATGTTCCTACCATCTGGCAAATCTGCAGTGCTGATATTTTCTTGTAGAAGTATCTCTTCTGAATAAGAACAAATACTCAACTTACCTACATATATATGTATTATCTCTCTCTCATGTCTTTATACTCCAGCTGTTGACTCGGCGTGCATTGCTAGTGTATTAATTTTAGTAATGCACGTTCTAATTCATCCTACCCATACAGTCTGTCCGCTGGAAACAGGATTGTTTTCAGTTTCCTCCTTCCAACCGTCTGCCAAATCATTTCAGAATACATTCTTTCATACGCCCCGGCTCTCAAGCCATTTGGAGCAAAGTCCATCACCTACTCTGGAGCTACAACATCAGCCATAATAGATGGTCTGCAGGCTGGGGAGCGTTATATTTTCAAAATTCGTGCAGCAAACAGGAGAGGACCGGGTCCTCAGTCAAAAGCCTTCAGTGTCGCCATCCCAGCAGGTGAGCACCAAGCCCTGAACCCATGGCGTAGTTCACCCCCGCTTGCCTTGGTCCCAGTTGTGTTAATTCTTACTGACTTAATTCCTCTGCACTCTATCTAACCTGTGGGATTTTACTTCCTTAATATTGTTTCTGCTTGCTTTTTTTATTACTATATTGTCCAAATAAGTGTTCATCGCTGCACAGCATGTAAAAGGACATCTTTATGGACATTTTAGCCTCTTAAATAAATGCATGCCATGCTCTATTTCCTGCATGACAGTGTTATGTGCTCCTTACCCAAAGGCCAAAGAAAGCAATGCTCTGGGTCTTTGGCTGCTCTATTCCTGACAGCTCCTGCTCTTAAAAGTCACTTAGTGTCTTACTCAGATACTACTCCTTGGGTTTATTTCTTGCCAAAAAGTTACTGTTGTAGGGACAGAATATTTGCTGGGTTAGCTAAAAAGGTGGGCCACAGCCTTACATGGGATAATGCAGCACCATGCCATCAACATGACTAAATTCTGCTGAAGATTTGGTTCCACTGAAAGGATGTTGCAGTCCCTGATTTTAGATATTTGATTTTAATTGGTCTAAGTTTTGCCCAAGCTACAGTAATCCTGCACAGATACCTTCCTACAACCCAAAATTTAGCTTGGCTGGACTCCACAGCCTGGTTAATACAGAAATAATTATTGTCTTATATTTCCATAAGTTGTTTTGTTCTTGCTACCTGGGTGGTTTCTTCTCTTGGTCAGTTTTTGTGTATCTTCTATTGTTGCGAATAAACACCTTTTTTTGCCCGTAGCTGCCCATGAGGATTCAGTTGCTCAGCAAAAGACAAATATTCAAGATAATTCAGAGGCTAAAAAGGCTGGGAATGCTGGCTCATCTCCTTCTCAGAGTTCTTCTGTTTCTTCAAAAGCCCAGCCATCACCTTCTTCTAAGCAGTTGTCTGTTCATTCATCTAGTGTTAGTGATAAAAAGAGTCTTCTTTCTGAATATAAGAATAAAATCATGACTCGAGGGGTCCTAAGTAAATCTCAGTTACCTTCTAGAAAGACAGGAGAGCTGGAACCTGATCTCCAGTCCACTGAGGTGACAGATGACCACGATTCCTCCCAGGAAGCTACAACATCACCACCAAAAGCCCAGGACCAGAGGAGGAATGTTAAACCCTTGTCCCCTAGTCGGCCAGTCCACCCTGTCCTTGCCTCAGGGAGGACCTCTGTTCGAACGCACACGTCTGAGGTGTCAAATCAGATGAGCACAGAGAAACGTGAGCCTTCAGCACCGTTACCGTCATCAGCACAACGCTCTTCTGCCGCGTCTGTTCCCAGACACACAGATAATGAAACAAAGCAATTGAGGCAAAGCAACAATAATGTGCCTTCTAGGACCTCTTCCCAAGCTCTGCCTGCCAAAAGTAATGGTCTTGTGAGTAATGTGGAAGGGAAGCCAGACCCCATGCTGGTGAAAATGTCTTCTAAAACTTCAGAGCCTGGTCGCCAGGCCTTGCCATCAAATCGGCAGTCTGCTGTTTCCCATGAGGGTGTCCTAGGCCATCGCAGCAGGTCTGGCTCTCTAGGTCATTCACATCAACCTGCTTCCAAATCAGCAGATTCCCAGGCTCATGATAGCCATAATGAGTTCAACAGTGAAGAAGCAGAGGACAGAGCAGGACAGCCCAGTTCTAGGTCACACCAAACAGGGCTACCCTCAGGCTCCAGTTCCCGCACATGGAAGGATTCAAAATTAGCTGCGGTGGCAGTCTCATCGAGGTCTTCTGTTTCTGGTTACACTTCACCTCACTCTCGCTCCTCCACCAGTACCAAATCCAAGGGAAAGGATGTTGATAAGAATTATAGGCAGGACTCACAAGATGAAAACCCCTTATTTCCTTCTTTGCCCTCTTCCAGGCAGTCTTCTTCAGCAATCTTTTCCAAGAGAAGGAATCCTCAGATCGATTCTGATTCTCACCCCAAAGAGACACATGGTGAAAAATCACTCCGCTCTGACCCAGAAGAACAACAAAGTCAAACAGCTGCTCCAGAAAAGCATTCTCTGTTGCAGTCTTCTCTGTCCAAATACAAACCTGAAGAGCAGGGCAATCAAGAGGTAAAAGAAATGCTTGCTCCATCAAAACCAAGCGAGTCTTTGCCCAGAAAGACATTCTCTTCTCGTCTTCCAGTTGAGAAGGCCTCCCACTCAGAGCCTCCACAGAGGGCACAAACCAGTCCTTCCATACTGCATTCAAGGGGCCGGCGCCTCCCATCTCATGTCTCATCCCAAAGTAATGAAGAATTCCAGGAAGATGATGATGAGGATGGAACAGAGGGAAGTGACAGAGCAAGCAGGCGCTCTGTATTTCCAAAAGAGGTGTCCTCTTCTAGGGGATTACCTGCATCTTTCTCTCAGGGAAGCTCATCTCGATCAAAGCAACAGCAGCCAGGTTCTCAGGTACCTTCCTACAAACCAAAACATACTCAGCCAGACTCCAGTTCTTCCAGTGATACAGCAAAAGACAACCAGTATAATCAAAGGTTGTCATCCACTTTGAGACAAGCTCGTCCTTCACTACCTGCCCGCTCAGGATTTGCTACAAGAACAGCATCCCAAACAGAGAAAAAATATGGTCTGTTGCCCTCAAAAATGTCCAACACTGAACTTCCTCAAAAAGTTCCTTCCTCCTCCTCATCTAAATCTCATCAGTCAGTTTCTAATGAAGAGGACGATTATTACAGTGAATATGATCAGAAAGAAATGGAAGAGAAACCCACAACTTTGGCAGCAAAATGGTCACCTTCTGTTTCTAGAGGTAACAAAAATGTATATGAAGACACTACTAGCAATAAAAGAAAATCTATGGACACTCTTCTACCTCACAAAGTAAGTTCTGAAGAGGAAGAGATAGAAAAACCTTCAACATTAAAAGTGTCTTCTGAATCACCAAGAAACTCTGCTATAGCATCACGGATTACTCAGTCCTCTAACAAGCACACCCCATCTAAACCAAGCTTTGTCTGGCCACGTTCTGCATCTACCACCACACACACTGTTTCTCCAGCTGTTTCTTCCACTTTGTCTCCTCGTCAGCGACTACTGAACTCCAGGCTAGGGAGCCCTTCTCAGCGGCAATTTGTTAGACCTCCTTATAGACCAGGTATCCTGCCTTTGTTGTACTAATCTCACTAATTGTGTTTTTCCTAAGATCAGCCATTAGATGAAAAGTCCTCCAGCAGAATGCAGGTTCAGTTATTTAGTATAATGTGTCGCTTTTTATTTTGGTGGTTCCTGGGAAGCCCAGTTCTTGAGGACATTGCCTGTGTGGTGTAATGTGGTGTCCCAGACCTTTTGTTCTATTGTCTGATCTGCACAGGGTCCCGTGATCCAAAGAGAGAATGACAGAGTTAGGTGCTAAATTGGAAAAGGGCTGTCTTCCTTATTGAGCAATGACTTCACCGGTTGCTAATTGAAAGCACATTTGTACTCAGAATATGACAACCTCTCAGGTAATATAGCTCTTCATTGTGAATTGCTAAAAGGCCTTTGTAGGTTCTGTAGTACTACCTTGCCCATGTCTAAGCAGTGAGGTGTTTCCTTATGATGCCCTGGCATTCCATGTTTTCTTTAGTGATTTTTTAAGCCACTTTCCTCTTTTTTCTAAATGACAGCTCAGGGTTGCCCATACTGTGCCCATCACAGCCAGGCCATCTAATAGGCTGTGATTTACCCCAAAAGTTAGAGACTTGCTTTCTGACAGAATATCTGCTGACACTGGATAGGAAAATAGAAGGTCCACTACACATCAAGGTGTTGATTCCTCATGTCACCTATGGACAATCCCTGACAGTCTCAGTGACTGTGCTAGGCAGAAATACCTTTTCTCCCTCCAATGCATGGACATCCAAAATAGTATTTAGTGACTTGAGTGTTTTAGTGAATACCTTCTGTGCTATTCGTAGGTAATAATATTTTGTTCAGTGCAGCCTCACTGTTACACAATGTGCAGCTGGGCTGTTGCACCTGATATGCTTTAGTCAGACTCAGTGTTGTGTAGAGGTTCACCAGCTTTAAGAGCTTTAAGATGGGAGTAGACCTTGAATAATACCATGGAGGATGAGCTGTATGGCATGAAAAAAATAACAGATTTCTCTATGGAGGTTATATAAGCATACTACTAGCAATGCAATTGTGAAGTTCTAGCCAGCAAGTATTCAGTTAAATTTTTTTTCCAGTCTATATTTTTTTCCCCATTATACTTTTCTGGAGGCAAGTCTCTGAGATAAGATGTGAAAATTGCTGCCCTTTGGGAGCTAGGGGACTGCAGCTCAGTGCTACTGCTTCTCTATTTCTGACCTGAGTGTGCTTCTCTTTAGCAGTGGTTTTGCAGCTAGAGGAGGATATTCCTTCCTTTTCCAGGTTAAAAAAAACAGATGTAAATCTAATTCCCATCTCCTCTCCTTTCAGTTTGTAATGGCAGCTTTCTATAAGGATAGGATTGAACAAGTGGTTGTGTTTAATAATAGTTTCTTCTCTCATCCTGCTTCTGAAATGTGTACAAAGATCACAAACATTTTAATGAATGTCATGCCATCAAGAAATGTTGCCTTACTTTCTTAAAGAAAAAAAAAAGGAATAAAGAGACCAAATAAACATGATAGAGACAAACCATGAGTGTTTAACCTCTTCAGAAAAAACAATTTCAGATTTTTGTGTCAGCTGCAGAAACATGACAATGTCACAACAGTTGTTCCAAGAAGAAAAGAAGTGCCTGCTTAGTGGAATGTGGTGAGGGCTCTTTCTGCTCTCATTTATATTCAGATCAGCCAGAAAATGCATTTATTTACAGTTTAAAATATGGCTTGTAGATTTCACAGCTTTCTTCAGAATAGTCTGTTTTCTTCCCTGTTTCAGGTTATAATGGCAGACCAAATCTCACAACGAAAAATGGAAATGGAAATGGAAAAGTAATCCCTGGTAATAATGGAAAACCAAGTGGACAGAAAGTAATCAATGGCCCTCAAGGAACAAAGTGGGTAGGGTGACCTTCTCTCCAAATTCAAGATGTTTTGGCCTTTTATTGTACTTGTATTTTCATTAGGAAAAGACAGGCAAGCAGTGTCCTCAGTCAATGCAGCTGTAAAGTGAACCTATACTTAGTGGTTTAGTTTCCACTGTTCCCCTGAAATCTAATGACAAATTCTGGGTTTTGTTATTTTAACATTTTAAATTTAAAGCCTGATGGGTTGAATTTTAAACTATAACATTACTCCTATAAAATTTAGAGAAACATTTTTCATCAAAGTCCGTGAGATTTGTGCTCCCCAGTGACTCGGGGACTCTTGACACAGCAGGCTCTTGTCTGCTGTGCAGTGTGAGTGGAGACTGCCTGGCATAGCTGCTGTGAAAGATGTGTTCAGCAATGCTTCTCAAGACTTACACTCCAGGTAGAAGCTCTTGAGCAAGAGTTTTGAAATAAAAAGTGACTCCATAAGTGTCACGATGCTTTAAATGCGTTTATATAGGTTATGCCATTCTTACAGACGTGTTTCCAGAGGTATTTGCAGAAGAGCTCGGATGCTATTGATAGGAAAGCCCCATAACCTGCCTACATGTCCACACCTTGTCTTTTAAAATCCATTACAATGAGTTTTTAACCAAGGAAAGCAGGGAAGGAGCTAGTGCTTCCTGCATGTTTGCCCAAATACTGAGCAGTAGGAGTCTGTGATCAGCCTCCCTGGTGTAAGCAGAGCTGCTTACATGGCATGACACATAAAGACATTTATTTTATGGTCACTTCAATCTTACCATTTTCACTAGAGGAACATAGAAAAGTGCATCAGGTGTGTCACATTCAAGGGAGGAGGCATGTTGTAAAGCATGCCCAAAGCCCTTCAAATAGACTCCAGAAAGTGGTCTAGAAAGGTACTTGGAATGCCATAGGGCATTTCTCTGCTTTATGAGGGGAAGGCATTGCTGCAAGCAGGATGAACACCTTGTAAAGCAAGAGGATCTATGCCAAATCTGGGGCCTGAAGGGCTTCAGAGACTGATCTCATCATCTGCTGTCCTTCCTGCTGCAGTCTTTTCCTCAGAACCAGATGTAAGTCTGTCTTGCCAACCTGGAATTGCTGCTTATGTCCCCTTCCCAGTTTCTTTACAGCACTTAAAACCTTTTGCATTTTTGTGTTCTGTGGCTCAGTGTCTGTTACCTCAGGTTAAAACAGCATACAGTTCAGCTATTTTGAGTTGAAATAGCAATGAGAACTAGATTTGAATTGCAGTTAGCTCTGGAATTCAGTCCGAGCTCTCAGACATATTTGCTTTATGAGACAGAGGCTTTTCTTCAGTCTCCTACCCCAATTAAAATCTTAGCTACTTTGTTTTCACTACCGTTTCAATATAAATTAACTAGTCTAAATTTTAATTTTTCTTTGGTTAGACATGCTTCCCAATCCCATTTTCAAAATGACTCGGGATCATACTGAAATCTGTATTACAGGAATTCATCTTAGGAGTCACGCAGCCCAAGAAAATCAAGGGATTTGCTCCTTTGCACAAGAGATCTACAGTAGGTGATACAAACATGGCTGTGCAGCTCTGGAGCTCGGTTCCTGGGAATTTGCTTTCTTCAGCAGTGATATTTCAGTGATTACTATATACTCAGTTTTAAAAGTTCAAGTGTGTTGTAGCTATTCCTGAACATCACACTTAGTGTCTTAATTTCCCCAGGATATTTGTTGCTGTGAAATTTCATTTTACCTCCTCTTGGGCTGGCTAAACTTGAGTCCATCTATTGTTTTTAGATTGTAGATCTTGACCGAGGGCTAGTGTTAAATGCTGAAGGCAAATACCTCCAAGATTCCCAAGGCAACCCTCTCCGAGTGAAATTAGGAGGGGATGGACGTACAATTGTTGGTGAGTTACAACTTCCATCTTACAGAAAAAAACTCTACAGTTTTTCTACATACGGTACAAGTCTTCGAGCTGTTGAATGCTTCAGGCATCCCCAGGTCCCATGCAAGCCATTTGGAGTTACTCATACCTCAAGTTTCCACCAAACAGCACATTCCAGAACCTGGGGAGGCTTTGAGGCATCCTGTGGACTCCAGACTATAGGGCAGCAAGAATCACTGAAGTCCTTTTCACTTGTATCAGCATTAGGACTGCAGAACTGAGCCAGAATAAGGATTTATGATTAGAATAAGGATTGATGATTGTTTATATCTTCGTATATATAGAAATAATTATTGCCTGCTGCTAACCCTGTACCAGCCATATATATGTGTTTATTTCATTTTTTCTTCTAAAACTCACCACAATTAGTAAGAAACCCTGTGTGTGTTCTCTGAAGACACTGCTGTTTACATGTCAGTCTATCTGTACAGATCTCTTGAATACAAATTCAGAGCCCATTGTTAAACTGGCTACCATGAATATTTACAGCATCCAGAATTTGGCACACAAGTTTATCTGCAGTGGCAGCATCTTGCCAGCTCATCCCAGTTTGTCCTTGCACATGTTTGACATTAAGGAGAAGAATATGGGTTCATCATACATTTCATCAACAGTTATGAGGGTGACTTAGATGAAATGCAGTCATTGTCTGCACATTGTGATTCTTAAGTGAAACCTCCCTGGAGTCTTTATCAAATAGCTGAAAAATGTGAACACCACTATGGTTTATCTGAGGTTCTTCTGAACCATTCTCTAGCCTGAACCATTTTCCAGCTTCCTTAGTCATGGCTTTTTCCTAGGTAACACACTTCTTCTCTGTCAGTTTAGTTACAGGAGGCTGTATTCACACTGTCAGTGCACTTGTGGCATCTACCATGATAAAACACAGTAGTGTTTAATACTGTAAGCCTGAAATGGATAAATGGTGAGATTTTTTGGTTTTGTTCTTCTCTCCTTCTAGATGAAAAGGGTGCTCCAGTGGTGAGTCCTGATGGATTGCCTTTGTTTGGACATAGCAGATTTAGTAAACCTGTAGCAAGTGCACAAGATAAACCAATAATAAGCCTTGGAGGAAAGCCTCTGATTGGTCTTGAAATGATTAAGAGAACAACCACTCCCTCAACTACTACTACAACAATACCTACAACAACTACCACAACAACTACCACAACCACTACAACCACTGTTGCTACAACTACCACCACCACTCCTGAACCAACCACCACGGAGCCACCCACCGAAAAACCCAAACCAACCTGTCCTCCAGGCACCTATGGAGAGTATGATGATGAAGGCAACTTGCTCCTGGGGTTCGATGGCCTGCCAGACTGCAATGCAGAAGGTAATTTCCTTTCGTGCTCTTAGAACTTCCATGGCTATGCTCTATGTACAGCACAGATACACAGATGCAGAATGGGAAAGAATCTGCCCCCGAAGATTTTGGTCCATTTGGTAAGGTAGGAGCTGAGAATAGAGCATATGAAGAAGGGTTTGGGTATTAAACGGCTTTTCATTGGAAAATGCCAACTTTCCCCAAAGCTGAAGTTTTTTGTGGAAATGTGTTTTCAGCAAATTTCTTGCCTTTTGTTGGATGCACTTGTATCACATTATGTTCACTCACAGGGGCACAAGTATAGGCAGTAGCTTTATGATCAAAGCTCGTACATGTAAGGTTTTCTCATTCAATTTCAGGCCAAGGAAGGACCTGGAGGAGCTATACAGTTTGTCTATTTTGTGTTCACTTATGACAGTGAATTCTGAAAAGTCTCTCTTTTGAGCCATGGTGGAAACAGCATTTGCAAAGTGAGATCCTTGTTCTCTTGCCAGCCTTTGGAGACAGATTGTCTAGCAAGAATGCAGCACAGCACAGATGAAGCTGGTGAAAGTCAACTGGTTCTGCACAGATAAGGCAGAGAGTTGTACACTGATTTCTTTATTATCTGAAAATACAAACCAGTGTCAGTGTATGTCATTTTTCCCTGTAGCAGTTATACAAGCTTAGGTTGTGGTGCCAAACTGAAATCCAGAGTAAACACATATAAATACACTAGAGCCTTTGGGTTTTGAGCTTGTTCCCTATCATGTTTTATGCTTTCAGCACCTGGATGTTGCACTGCAAGTGAGTGAGCTGCTTATTTTGCCAAACCAGATCAGGGAGCACCATGGTAGCCCTCACCCTTCCCATTTGTATTCCTCAGCCCAGTCTACTAATGTGCAATAGCAGCACAGACATAACTTAAACAGCATGTTGGCAGTCAGACATCTGACAACTGCAGTAGCCAGTTTTAATGGGTAATGAAATCCCTTTCCTTTCTCCCATACACCTGTATCTCTTAAGTCAAAGTAGATTTACAAGTAGGTCATGTAACCATGGCCCAGGAAGCTGAACTATCACTTTGAAAAAGATAGAGATATGGAAAGGTGTGGCTTCAGCAACTCACAGTGAGTCTAAAGATGGCATCTTGCTAGAGGATCTCAGAAGCAGAAAACAAAATTCCCTTACCAGCTACCCAAGGTAACTAGTGAGTCAGAGATGTCAGTTCCTTGTGCAGGTGGAATTATAGTGAGTTGTAGTGATAGTATTTATTAACAATTAGCCACGTTTGACAGTGTACATTTATAGAAGTGTGCTTGCATGTGTACATATGCACAGATGTGTACACATACAAATATATGTATACAAAAATGACATCATCATTAAACATTTCTGGGAAGATTTTTGTTTTCCCTGTGGAAAGTTCATAGTTCTTAATCGTACTTACGAAAATGTTACAAATATTGTTATACATGGTGACTCTCATATATATACATGGTCACTTTCAAGGTTCCCTAAAGGGAACTATGATTTTTAGTAGTTAGAATCCCTCCCACACCCCCAGTTCCTTTTGCTGATTTTAAATGTTGATTATATGCTATAATGTTTCCTCTTTTTGGCCTGTGCTGTTTGGTACCTGGAGGACCTCTTCTGAGAATTATAACAGTAAAAATTTATTAAATATGTCTGGGGCTAAACTGAATGTAGGCTCCAGAAGCTGAGCAACAAAAACCTTTGCGGTATTGTTTAGCAGAGTTGTTGGCTGGGGAATTTTCATGTGATTTTCTGAACACGTAAAAATTTCTGCTTGGGTTTTTTACCTTCTACCAGATGGGCTTGCTGAAGCTTTGAACTTCGTGGAGACATGAATGAAAACTAAGTTTTTATTCATGCTCTGTGTTCAATGAGAATGGCCTTTAAGTAACTCGTAAACTGCCTGGCGTTTTGACAGTATGTCTGCTAATGCCTCACAGTGGAGACTGAAAGGACAAGATGGTGCTGGATTTCTGTTTCTTATCTGGTGTATAGCTTGAGCAATAGTAGTTCCTGCCTGGAAATCTTGAAAGTATCTCTGAAAAGTCTTTTACTTTTAGGTTTTTTAAAATCCTAGTGACCTGCCTCAAGATTTGCTAAACACAGCAAACCAACCTGCAGGTTCCATAAAGGAACTTGCTTTGAAAGAAAATATCTTTGTGGTATTTATTTAATGATGGCTGTTATTGTTTAACAAGTGAAGTGTGTATTTCAAGAGGGGTAAACAACTACTACTTGAATTACCAAAACACTTAATGCAGTTTTCTCTTGACCATTTCCAAGTGATATTAATTTTTTTTTTTTCTTTCCCTTTAATCTGAGTCTAGAAATTACTCCAGATTGTTTAGTGAAATGCTTTTTCTGCCAAAACTTGATATTTGTTGCTAGGTGCTTTACTCACAAACAGACGGGGGCTGCAAGTGCCAAAACCCACCGCCAAATGTCCTACTTAAGCTTTGGCAAATTCTTTTATCTCTGGCAGGATTTTTTCTCAGCCCAGCAGAATTTATTGTCAACTTTTCACTAGATTCAGCAGTCTTTAACTTTTTAGGAGGAGTTTGGCCACACAAGTGTGATTTGTCAGTGAAATAAACTAAACTTTATTCATGAACTCACAAAGCAAAAAACAGGCGGAGACTTAACTACACGTTACATGTGATAAAATCAAGTGATGGCTTTTCTAAGACAAGTAAGACAACAAGACTGTCCTTACAGATGCCAAAAGTCTGTGGCAAGTGGTTATAGGAAGACTTGGCCTCATTTCTTATAGGCAGGGTTTACTCAAGAGCTTCAGCGAAGGGTGATGGAGCAAGCTGAAGAACTGAAGCTGGAGTATGTACAGAAAATAATAAAATGAGAGGTCTTTTGGGGAGTACCCCTGTTGTCACCATGACACAGCTAATGCTAAACAAGCACAGACAGTGAAATTAAGTACAAAAATAGAAAATGAAATTTGGCTTTGCTGGGTTGTAGGTAGGCGAAAGACTTACTAGCTAACAAGTGTGGATGAATTGAAATTCATCCATGAAGGATTTCAAATTTCTTCAAATCTGATCCTCTTGTTTACTTGCATGTAGGCAGTCAAAGGTAGGTGCATGCATTACAGATGTTGGTTGATGCTGGCCAGTTGTAGGTGGATCTACAGCATTCAGCAAAGAATTTACTTCGTGACTGACTACTGTCAGACAAGTCAAATGACTTCCAAGGGGATCATCTCCTGAAGAGTGTCTACAGAAGTCTACCATGAGGAAATGTCAGATTCTAATATATGGAAGTCTGACAAGAATAAACCCATTTCCTTTGTTTTAAAGCTAATTTTCGCATTAAAATTATGCCATGTATTTAAAAGAAAATTATTTTAGAAGAAAACGATGCAGTCATACAGTAATTGTTGGTTCTAAAAAATATATCAGCAAAATGAAAATGTATGATTCAGATTATATTTGTGAATTATTTAACACTGGCAGTTGAAATTTTGCATTGATTACAGTATTGGTTTAGTAAAAATAATGCTCTTGCTTTCGTATTAAGTATTAAGTATTCTGAGGTCAAAACTGCCTTTCTCTTGTCTTTATTCACACGCTGGCCACTCCCCAGCCCCAGCATTTCATTGGAGACTTCTGATGGTACCTGCAATGTTACAGCACAGTGCTTTTGTTTTGTTTGCATGGCTTTTTATGACTGTTCTGAGTTCTGTGTAATCTTTGGCTTCCCTGAATAACATGTGGAGAAATGCTTTCCTCAGAGCGTGCAGCAAAGCCTTCAGGGTTCAACAGATGAAGTACTTGATGGTTGATGTATCTGGTGCTGGATTCATGTCCTGCAGAGATACTGAGATAATATAAAAGAATTCTCATCTGGGAAACCTATTGGTGCATTTGCATTGAGTTTTGGGGTGGATCAGGAGAGTGTTTTTGATGTGCATGTCATAATTATCTATCCCTGCTATGCTTTCATTTGCATTGTGAAGCAATCTTGCTCTGATTTCCTGATCTGAATTCGTGTTGGATGAAAGTAAAGCAGAAGCAGTGCTTTAGGATCACATGTATGTGGCCCGGCATGTAATGGGCAGCCATTGCATAGGATCAGAGCAGAGCCAGTGCAGAGTAAAACACCAGAAAATCCAGCACTAATTACTTCATTCTACAAATCCTTTCTTTTTGAGCTGCATTACTTGCAAGACCATTGACATGGTCTATAAATGTCATGGCTCTGTGGGCTGTTTGTTTTTATACTTCCACAAAAATATTTGGGTAGAAATATTTAATTGCTTGGTTGTTTTTTTGGCATAAAATCTTTTCACATTTGCTGCTTCTGAGACTATATAATATTGTCAAATCCAGATGTGAGCTTTATGCAGTTGTTGGCAGCCTGCCTTTGCTCCAGAGCAGCTGGGGCCTGGGGTAGAGCTTCTGGAAGGTGATTACTCTTAATTTTGTGTAGCAACCCTGAACCCATTTCCCCCCAGCAAAACTCTTGAGTACTGCACTTAGCTTCTCATCTGTTATTCTAAATATGCAGAGTAGACTGTCATTGTGTTATTTGGAAACCAGGTAGTTATCTTATTGCTTTACAATTCAACTGGCTAAATATTTTTTATTTTTAACTTTATTCCAGAATTATTTTATTGAATTTTTATAGCATTTTTTTCTTTCTCCTTCAATAGATACATTCTCAGGACTGGACTCAGATGTGACAGCAACCCCAGAGGCATATGTGATATATGATGATGGTACTGTTTAACTGTAAACATGTACTGCAAGTAGCATGTTGCTTTTTTCTCTGCCTTCTTTCTTTGGAACTGGGTTCAAGGAGGCAGGTTGGTGAATGGGAGCTTAAACAAGTGGTGGTGAGCTGGAAAACAGTTCTGCATCACATGTGAAGAGAAAGGGTGCAAACCCACCTGTTTCTGGACATAAAAGTCCCGTTCTATCAGTGCTGCAATCGAACAAGAACCTATGGAGGAAATAAATTAGTTTTCAGAGCTGTGTCATACAGACACTGATTCAATCCTGGATTCACTTTCTCTGGTACAACTTCTAACTCCAGCCTAGTCAAAGTAAATTACCTCCTCTAAAATACAAAATCCATATAACATTTGAGCCCTAGAAACTTGAAATACATTAGCGAGTTGGTTTTTTTTAATGTGTAGTCTGCGTTTAGACAATTAAGGATGCTCATACTGAATGAGATCGCCTACATATACAATAACTAATCTGCTTAAATCATGTGAAATTTAAATCAAAGAGATATGAAATCAGATGAAAGGAAAAGAGGGAAATATTTTTTGAGAATTATATTCATGCCATATTGATATTATAATCAAGGACACACAAAACCCAGCTGAAGAGGAAGCCTCAAGTCACAGCATTTAATTGTAAGTTTGCATAGGGAATGCAAATTCTTAATTATTGGAACTAGCATTCACTTTCTGCCATCGGAGACATCTAATGCTCTTTCCCTATTAATCCTCAAATTCCTGCTCCTACCCCCAATATGAAAGTGCATAAGTACAGACCTCAGTTAAACAAAAAAGCTTTTTAGTAGAATTTATGACTCCAGAACAATGAAAGTTTTTTTTGTTTGTGGTTGTAGTGCAGGGATATTAAGTCTAACCAACAACAGAAAAACATTTAAAAAGAGAGTGCAGCAGCTGAGTGGGAGATACCGTAGACATTTGTACTTTTAATTCCGACCACTTCATACTGAAACTGGCATTTAGAATTTGGGGAGAAGGGGATGATCTAGAGACTGCACAAGACATACATCCCATGTTCCTTACATCTCCATGGGTGCAGAATATCCTCAGTGCACAGGTCTTTTCCCAGGCCCCCGCTTAGGTACAGGTCACCTGCAGAAAACATATGCTTTAGCAATTTAAGCACAAAACACTCAAAGACATGAGCTGAGTTCCCCAGCCTGCATGAGGTCATGGCTGGGACGCCAAATGCTACTTTCCCTTCATTTTGTGTGCCAGCCAGGTAGCACACTGGCTTTTCAAAGGTGAATTTAATAGGACTGAGCATTATGAGATTAATGTAAGGCAGTTTGCCTTCCTTCATGACCCTAATGGGGCCACAAATGGCAGACTCCACATCTCAGGTTGTAGGGAGGGTTTGAGAGCAGTATGAACCACCTCTAGTGCATGAGAATTGCAACACAGAGTTTTCTTTTAAAGCCATTTTTTCCTCTTCCTGATCTTCCTCCTTTGATATCTGAGGGCTTTGGCCAGGGTTTCAATATCTGTGCCATCTTCCCTTGGGGACTGTGAGGGGAGGTGGCAGATGCATATTCAGCTTACTGCTGTACAAATACATGTGTTAATTGTCATCCTATTTAACTATGGGAATGAGGTCTAAATCAGCAATGACATTTGCATTCTAAGGCAAGGACTTTGTGCTCACTGTTCATCAGTTTGGTAGAAACCATTGCAAGGCTGAGGTGCGACCAGCCCCAATGTAGAGGCCTGTAAGGAATGTGCAGCAGCCAAGGCAGGCTGTGTGGGACTCCTTTTGGACTGTGGCTGGTGACAGAAATGGTTCCCTTCTCATAGTTAAGCCAAAAATAGGTGAAGCGTGCTAACATTTTCATCTTATGTTTCCCCTGTAGACTATGAGTTTTTTGAGAGCACTTTGCCACCAACCACCACCACTGTCACCACCACCACTGCTTCGACGACAACAGAATTGGAAGTTGACTATCCGGAGACCAGCGTTGTTGGCACGGGCCCTGTGTCAGAATATGATATTGCTGGGAAGAAACGCTTCACTGGTAAGGACGTCCTTTGGTTTATGAAGCTTACTGCTTGTGCTGCAAAGAATTCTTGTTCCAGCAAGGCCAGCCCTTAAGCTGAGACCATTGCACAAACACATCCATCAGACTTGTGTGTGGTCCTTTTAAGGATTGCCACCTTGGAAACACAAACAGCAGTACTTTTTCTCTTGCTTCAATGCTTGCATGTCTGTGCGTAGACCTACAATGACTATGTTGAACCAGTTCAAACCTCTTTGTGCTCTTTCAGTGTAAGTGCTCTGCTCTGTGTTCTGCATTGTGTTTGGTCTAGTTGAAGTTAGTAAGAGAGCAAGAGTGTCTATGGCAGTGCTTAGTTCAGTTTAACTGCATCTAAATTTACACCAGTAGTTCCAGCAGTGCACGTCTCCATGTCGGTGTGAGTCTTCCTCTAGGGGTCCTAATTCAAAAGGGTGCTTCAAAGTCAAGGAATGAATGGTATTTTGGATAAGAACTTTCCAAAAAATGAATCCAGTAGAGATAAATATGATTTTGCTATTTGTATGTTTTCTCAGTAGAAGGAATTCGGTAAAGGAACCCCCATTACATGAGCCATATCTCCTGTGTACATGAGCCGTTCAAGTGTTGCAGCACTGACTTCAGAGCTGCTCTGCTTCTTTGTCGGAGAAGCAGCTGGGAGACAGAACAGAGGGATTTGGAGATTATAGGACACTGCATTCCAGGCTTCAACCCAGGCTGGTGACACCCCCTGCAACACTTTATACTGGCACTTGAACTGAGGTCAGGTCAGCTGCTGACTCACCTGGCATTTCAGAAAAGAGTTCAGGGGATGGAGAAGCTTCTTTGTCACTTCTTGGCTTCCCTTCCAATATCCACAAGCTTCACGTGGCTTAGAGTGGAACTCTGCTGCTGGAGTAAAAGATTTGTTTTTATATATGCCAAAACTTTTTCCAGTGCATCTTCAGTTTCCCTGTCCAAACAATTTCACGATGTTTCTATTCGGCTCTCTCACTGACAGTGCTTCTTGATTCATTTAGCCGGAGAGGCTAAAATTAACTTCATTGCGAGATCTGGAAAAAATTCCTTTAGGGCATGAAATCCAGTAAGATAAACCAAGAAACGTTGGTTTATGAACATTTCAAGGCACTAGGGAAATAATATTACCATTTCAATGAATTGTATTATTGCAACTGAATAAACATTTCCAAAGCAAGTTTTATAGTCCTCACTTTGAATGTTACGGTGACTTTTAAGGCAATAAAAAGATCGTTTAATCTTTTCCTGAACTGAAGTGCAATTCCAGTCAGAATAAAGCTTTTAAAAATAGAAGTAACAGGTTGGGAACACATGCCTGGAAGGTAGGGACTCGTGACTCCTGGTGCCTTAGTACCCAGGGGACCACAACAATCCTTTTAAACTGGACTTCACCTTGGAATTACTCTTCATGTTTCTTTTGTTGTTTCACTCCACGTCAGGATGTTTGTGTAAGAACCAACCACTTAGACTTGTAAAGTCCTAGATGATTGAAGGCCCTGGCAGGGATCTGTTCCCATGTCTGGAAAGGCAGAATTGGGGTGACGTTTTCATTCCACCTCCCTGAGCAGCTGGAGGTAGCGTGCAGAGGGTGCTGCAGTCAGACTGCTCTTGTAGCAAAAAGAATCCTTCTGCCTCTTGTACAAAGAGAATCCTTCCATCTTGGCGTAATTTGGATGAGGAATTTTAAAATGCACCACAAAACTTGACTCTCTTCAGGAAACTGCCAGCCTTTGTGCTACTCTGGGATGCCTCAAACTGCTAACTAAATGCCACCCTTCCCTGTCTTTTCTAGCTCCTTATGTGACCTATCTCAATAAGGATCCAGCAGCCCCCTGCTCCTTGACAGAGGCCCTGGAGCATTTCCAAGTGGAGAGCCTTGATGAAATCATCCCTAATGACTTCAGAGAGAAAGATCAGCGTCCTCTGAAAGCTCCTCACAACATCACGGTCGTGGCAGTGGAAGGCTGCCATTCCTTTGTCATTGTGGACTGGGCCAAACCTGCTCAAGGAGACATGGTAACAGGTACTCTCCTGAGGATTGCTCTTCTGATGGGAGAGTGGAGAAGGGGAAGGTTTTCTTAAATGACCATTTTTACTTTAAACTGAGCTGATGGCTCATGAAGTTCTCACTCCTCTGCAGTTTTCTGAGGGAGCTGAGTAACTTTCTGAGGAATGAGAAAGGTCCAAAAGTCCTCAGTGCCAGACGGAGCAGCCCATGTTGGTCCATATATCTCAAGATTTTGGCACTGATCTTGTGACAGTGGTTCTGAAGGCATCACATCCTGCCTGCATGGTAGCTCTAATAGTGCTTCACTTGACTGAGCACTTCTGCCCCTAGGTAGTGCCCTCAGCTTCACTGCAGCCACCTCCAGGGTCTGCTTTGGAGCATCTTTCACATCTGGATGCAGTTTGTTCCAAGCAGAGGTGATTGCATGGCTGGAGCTGGTCTGGGTCCTGCCTGGCTGTGAGTGTGGCTAAAGGAGTGGTCTGCCTATGGAGGGGCTTCTGGCTTGGTGGTCTTCTAGTCTGATTTTTTTTTGGTAGGAAAAGGATGTCAATTGTCACAGTCGATTATCTTGGAATCTGGGACCCAGGCTATGCTTAGCTGTTTTACTGAAATTTTGATCAAATATCAATCTGACAAGCAGGGTCCTGAGAATTTTGTATAACTTTGATTTTTTTTTCCCCCAAAAACCTCTGGTATTTCTGACTGTACTAGTGTTTGCACAGTCAGTGTATCACTCAAAATAGTGAATGGGTTGTCTCTGTCATCTTTTTGCCTTCATTATGTTTTAAATTCACAACAGGGTGCCATCCTCTGATGTAATGTTCCATCATTATTAACTAATGATAGGAAATTCTTATAGGCTGGGATTTTCCAGAAGAGTTAGGCATGGAATCACTTTCATATTCAAAGATGTTGCCACTCCTTTTAATCCATAAAATTTACCGTGACATCTAGGGATGTAATTTATGCAAAATTTAATTAGAATCCTCACAACTGTTTGTCTTCCCTATTTGCAGGCTATCTGGTTTACAGTGCATCCTATGATGACTTTTTAAAGAATAAGTGGTCAACCAGGACTGCAGGGTCTACTCACTTGCCAATTGAGAACTTGAAGCCCAACACACGGTAAGGATTTGATCCATTCCCTTTTCAGTTCTGTTAAAGAAGTAAAACAAATTTTGAGAATTGTCAATTGTTTTTCTTGGTCTTAGTAGAAATGCTTACATCTGATTTAGATTTTACTCATTCTGTTGGACAGCAAATCGTTCTATAAACTGCACAACAACAATATGATGTCGTTACCATATTAACCCTGGAGCAGATGGCAGTGTGTACGTGTATATATGTTTGTGTGTATAAAAACACATATCAGTAATAGAGAAAATCTTGTTTTAAAATGCATTTTCCAGTATTTTGCATAACTGAATCAAATGTTGGGGGGAAGAGTATACTAAAACATACCCGTGATGTGATGTGATGTGATGTGATGTGATGTGATGTGATGTGATGTGATGTGATGTGATGTGATGTGATGTGATGTGATGTAAGCCATTCCCACATATGTGTGGCCAAGATGTGACGCCTAAGGGCTGCTGGGGAAGTGCTGCCCACTGGTCTTTTTTCACTTTCTGTTCACATGAGCAGTGGAAGATGGAAGATAAGGCTTGATGGTATAAAGTGAGGCTGCAGCAATTGCTTAGAAGTCAGTTTAGCAGGAGTTTTATGTCTTTATCATGGAACAAATCTGACTGAAATGGCAGACCAAGAATGCATGCTTCACATGCACTGGAATATATTGGCATAATTTGTGGTGATTGGGTGGGAAGTAAACAGCTGCAGAGGGTCTGCATTCAAATTACTCATTCAGAGAGATGCTCAGTGTCTCACATACTCATCTCTCAAATTCTGAGCCTGAAATTCTTTTGGTGCTGCCTTTGGCTAGGCCCTTCACATGCACTGGTGTACAGTCTCTTAGGCAGTGGTGGAAGCTGTTGCTCACACAGTGGAGAGATGTACTGGGATTGTGGGCTGGAATTAGCATGCCTTACTTGATAGTGGACTACAGATCTGAGGATTGACTGCTTGGACAGGCACATAGGGTTTGTGCCGGGACAACGCAGAAGGGATAAATTGTGTCAGTCAAAGTATCTTTTATTTCCAAGACAATTCATAGGTGAAGGGAAGGTCTTGAGGGTTAAAAGCAGTTGACTGAGAACCTCATCCTAGAAAACAGAATTGTTGAGCAGGGGCTTAATCTAAAACCTTAATTGATTAAATGACAAAATAAGATAAATAAATTACAAAAAGCCAGTGCAGTGTAGCCAACTGGGTGTCAAGTATGATGAGGCATATTCTTTCAGACCACATTATGACCCTTCTCCAGACTTCAGGTTAGACTTACACTGGTTTGCTCCTGCAGCTGCTCCTGCTGGCCTGGAAACATCCAAGCACCAAGAAATCACAGTATGTGTTAAGAAAGGAGCGCTCTCCCCTCTCTCCTCCCCAGAGATTTCCCTCCAGCCAGAGTTCGGGGAACATGGGAGAACTCTATCTCTTTGGGAGAGCCAGAACTGCAGCAACTTCAACAGCAGCTCCTTATGCAGCTGCACAGGGGACGTGTTCAGCAGAGGACATCTACAGTGTCAAAGACCTGGAAAATTAGCAGGAGAATGCTGATTATGGAGAAGCAGGATAAGCACATTCAGAGCACCCACAAGGTTAAAAGTACAGAAATAAGGTGTTGCAGGAAAACCTGTTCCATCTTATCCTCTCCTGTTTTGTCGACAGTACTGTCAGTCACATGCTTCATGAGGCATTTTGTCACATATCCAAGAGATAAAAAAAGGCCACTTGTTCAGGAGACTGATAATCTATATCTTTTAGTGACAGTCTTTAAGGCTGGTTCCTGGTGTGTTAAAGTAAAATTACTTCACAGTGGAGAGCTTCAGTGGTATATGCTCCTCATATGCTGGCGCTCTCGTTACAAAACATTGTTACTAATATATGTGGGGTGGTATGTGGCACAGCTTCTCTGTGGGTTTCACCTATTAGAACAAGATGGAAGTGGTTTGACATCTCCTAAACACTGTTTCTAGATAGTGGCGGAAGCAGTTGCAGACCTTTCTGCCTTTGTACATCTACATCCCTGTGACTTGAGGACACCCTTTCCCTAAATAACTCTCCTCTTGCTGCCAGAACCAGTTCCTGCCTCTACATCCCAGACTCTTCTATATTCCAGCCCTTTTCCGCTTCATCAATACTCACTTCTCCATTCTCACCTTGTCTCCCATGCAGGCCAGAGAGGCATTGCCTTTACACCCCAGCTTCTCCTGGGGCCCTCCATCTCTTGCTTCTGTGCCGTTTCCACCTTCCAGCTGAAGCTCCTCACCTCTTCAGTCTTTCAGTCAAATCTCCCTCTCCTGATGCCCAAAGGACAGTGTTGAAGGCCAGAGACAACTCTCTGCTTCTCATACACAACATCTAAAGGGCTCCAGAACACCAGAAGGAGTGGTTGCAGGGAAAGTTCACGGGAGTTTTGCAGCTGCCATCCTGGCCAGGCTCAGTGCAGGGGAATTGGTGGGAGTTGAGCTGCCAGCCTGTGATACATCTACTGAGATGTACATTAACTCTAGGCTTCAGAAGGTTACAGTTTGTCTGTATCTGAATGGAGTTTTATAGGAACAGCAAGGTCATAGATTCATGTATCTCCATCAACCTAGTGACTGTCATGTCTAGTTAAAGTTCTGTTTCATTGTAGGGAGGTTCAAGCAAGTGCTATTTATTTAAGCATATTGTTTCACCAGTGTCTTCCTGAAGATGGTATAATCCATTGGCCCCTATTGTATGTTCTGTGAAGGCAATAAAGGCTTCATGTGGGGTCTGTGGTGGAGAAGAAGGGGTCTCTATAACAGAAAAATTGTGTGTATCAGCCATTCTCATTTACATTCTCCAAATCCACAGACTGAATTGATTGCATACTTTTTGTCTTAAAAATAACTCCCTAACCGCTGGAAAAAGGTCCCATGCCTAAGAAAATATGGCATGAAAGCTGAAGTTAGTCTAAAAATTTTGTGTCTGCGTTGTTAGTGCATTTTGTGAGAAATGTCTGATTAAGTCAGATTTACTCTAAGCAGATGCTGTTGGCTGCTGGGCATCCCATGAGGGGCTTTGGGTGGTGCAATTTTGCAGCATGCCCAGCATATGAGAAACAGGTTGGCATCTTGGCTGAAGTCGGCACCAGAGAAGATTTCAAGCTGTCAGCATATCCTGGAAAACATCTGCCTAGTGTTTAGGTTTTACAAACAAAATGGAAATCTATGTTTAATCCGTGTTATAAGTTTTCTTCTGAGGCCTGGTCTGACCTCCATTTGAGAAGTGGAAGTTTTTCCATTAGTGAAACTCTGGTCAGCTTCACTGGGCACAGGAGCTGCTTCCTTGTGGGACTGTAAACACTAAAATTACTTTAAACCATGTTAAGTCTTTAAAACAGCAGTTTTGACAAGGTCCCTTCCCTAACCTTAATTCTCAGCTGTCACAGAAGATGATGCAAAGGGCTGGACAGCATCTGCTCAACCACTAAATCCAGTCTTCTGCAGTCAGGAACATTATAATCCTTGTCATAAACATCTCAGTCCTCTTCTTGAGCATGGTTAGACTTTTTCCTGCCTTTTTTAGGAAACCTGTGTCAGTGCCTGATGGAAGTAGCTAGATAGTCTCATGATTTAAAACACTGTCCTTACCAACATATCTCTCTGTCTCCTGAAATCTTTCTCTTTGTCCTCTTGGGTTTTGTTCCATCTAGGGATATTTTGATCCCAATTGGTAGCGCCTGCTACCAATTCCAGTGTTGTACAGAGTACTTCATAGGAGGTTCTCAAACATTTACTCAGGGCTCGCAACTGTAAACAGAGCCTGGATCTTCTGTTTCAGCGGGCCAGATGCACCAAAAAAATCCTTTTCCGTTCTATGTCTCCATTAAAACAAAGCCAGGGTATGTCCAACAAGCAGCATCAACCACAGCTGGCTGCTGCGTGCCACCAGGGCCACACAAAAGAGCAAAGATGTCCAAAAAACCCTTGTCCTGTGCAAGTGGCAGACCTGTGTGGCACATACCTACCTCACACTACACACTTGTAGGAAGTTCCTCTTCCAGCTTGGCTCTAATGTCTTATTATAAAATTTTTGCTAAGTATTGATGAGGGATGTAGTGCTGGGCTGTTTTAGATGGAGTGAGATGCTTTGCACTAGCCTGTGAGCCTGGAGGCTCTGATTTACACATTCTTCTTATGGAGGGATGGTGCAGTTGTAGTAGGAGGATTTTAGCCCTTGCCATGGGGGTGCATCCTGCCATCTCAGCCTGCCACTGGACAGAGTGCAGGGCTGAGGATGCATACAGGCATGGCTTTGGAGAGTCTGGAAAAAAGAATTTGCAGCTAACTAATTTATTTTTAAAAGCTGCTCCCATAATTGTCATGCTGAGTGATTATCTCACTTTGCGCTGTGGGTGCCAGCTATTTAATTCCAACAGAAGGGAGACACCTTGAATTAAGTCATAGAATAATTTTGCTCCATGTGACAGGTATGTTGAAAGATTAGTCATGTAGCCTAAATGAAAAAATGTATTATATATTCAATGCCCTGTTACAGTTCACTATGTCTTTCTTGATGTATCACTAGAATTAGTATATGAAATCTCAAAGGAAGTTTATTCTAAGAAGGAAAAGCCTTTTTCTTGTCTATACTGAAAATGAACAACAAATGGTACTGCATCTGTTGTGATTCTTCTGTGCTAATGGTAATAATTCATAGAGTTCTGCCTAAGCAAAATGTAAATCAAATTATATATTACAGGTTTTGTTCATGTATTTATATGATGAAAACCAGTCGAGTTATACTGATTTGAGATTTCCTGGCAAATTCATCAGCTGAAGGATTCTGACTAGTGAAAATGTCAGATTCCTGGACCTAGAATGGCTTTGGCAATTTCTTTTTTATTTGTCATGTCTGAGAAGGAAATATATCCTGACTGCATTATTTTATTGACATTCTTAATACAGCAATCATAGCATTGTCTATGTTTAAATCACAGGTCAGCAGGTCATGAGATCTGGCTCTCTTTCTGGTACGACTAGAGGCTTCTTGTGTATATAAAGGCTTAGGAATCAATTTTCCAATTTAGCAAAGAAAAATGTACTCATGACTTCATCACTGGATGTTTTTTTTAGACAGTCAGGCAGGCAACATGAACCATCATGTGTCCTAGACAGGATTCTATGTATGTAACAGTGCAGCTGAATGCACAGTTGTCCTGATTGCATAGGTAATCAGTTCCTGCATTATGCATTGGATAAAAACTGCATGTTTTTCCCCACTTAAATAGGTGCACAAGGTTCTTGGGCTGCTCTCTCTCCTGTTTCAGAGGGGGATCATTGCACTCATATGAATGATGGGAATGCTTTGAGATTACCGTGAATACACGTGCATTAAGTGTGTTGAAAGGGTTACTCAGATAGTGCCACTGTGTTGAAAGGTGGTATCTGATTATACCTCTTTGGAGGCAGTGAGAAGTCAAGCATCTATGCTTTCCACTATGCTTTGAAGCATTGTGGAAAAGGTGTGGGCTGGAAAACATCTTTCTCCTGCTCTTCGGAAGCAGCAAACTCTGAGCTAAGTCAGTAAAGCTTGGTGCTGTGTTGCAGCTTTTTGGGAACCAGTGTGAGGAATTGCTGCCTTGTGTACCATCCCTGTGGTCAGGCTCGTGCTGCTCACCAGTCCTGATCCAGGTGGCAAAAGTGCTAGTGAAGGAGGTGTGGATGAATGCAGGTGCCCCATGAGAGCATTGGTCAGAGATGGAGGAGCGTATGGGAGGCTTTTTGCCTTCCCTCTCCTCTTTCCCCCAGACGTGCTAAACACTCTTTTATACAAAAAATCCAGGTATATAGGTAAAAACAGGGGCAATTTTTTTCTACCAGCAAGAGGATTGTGCTGGACATGAGCAAAAAGCACAGCATTGCTAAATTCTGCTGTTTAGCATGTTTTCTTTTTGTCATAGCATATGTGTCTTATAAAGAAAGGTGAGTTGTTTGTGAACATTGTATTGTCATTAATTAAGGGCAAAACTGGCTGTGGAAAGCAGGAGTGGAGTAGTTTTCTGGTGTCAGCTGCAGGACACAGCAGGGATAGGGGACACATCCCTCATGCAGACATGGGAACGTGTCCCACAAGAGGATCTGACCATGCACATAGTCCAGGTCTGACACAGGTATGAGGTAAATCTGGTACCATGGATGAAGTCCAGAATATTTCAGTTCCTGTAGCTTCTACATTGATTTCCCCTAGACAAACTGCCTGTAATTTTTAAGGAGTAAACAAGATGTCCTGGTGCATACCCTGGAGATAACCACCTTGCTTCTTGGCAAAACCCAGTGTTCCTGTGACTACCACCCTTTGACCAAAGAAGGAGGATACTATTTGCACATCTTTCAAGCCTTTTCATAAAGATGAGTTTGATTTTGAGGCAAAGCAGTTCACCTTACTTGACAAAAGACATTCCTTCTAATGAGAAAAAAGAAATCACTTTTGCCAAACGACTGGTTCAACCATGTCCCCTCTGGTTTATCGTTGTGAATAGTTTCATGTGTGCTTAGCTGTGCTTAGGCCGGAGAGGGCCCTTTCAGCAGTGACCTCCAGGCCCTGCTATGTGGTTAAGTCCAAGAGGAACAGATACAGCTGATGGTACAGGAAAGTGCACATGGTAAATATCGAGTAGCAGACTAAAACCAGTGAAATTCTTGCAACAGGATTGTGTGGAATTTCCCTGCTGCATGGTAAAGCACGAGCATTGTGTCTCAGCCCAGCGTGGCCCATGCAAGCAAAGCAGCTGGCATCCTGCTGGATGCACAAAAACTGGCAGATTTTTGTACAGGATGGGAAGAGCTTCACCAGGAAGAGCAGCCTCATGTTTGATGGGGCAGACTCCCTTTCACAAGCTGTGATACAACAGGCCAGGCAGTGTCCCATCAGGTGGGACACTGTCATGTGAGATAATCCAGCGCTTGGTGGCAGCCATCCATGCAAGTAATCACTTGCCCTGTTATGTGTGTAGAGCTTTTGGAGATGTCTGCTTTTGGATGAGAGGCTAAATCAAGATCCAGATGCTATGTGGCTATTACAGAGGCACAGTAATCTTTAATTTTTTTTATTAATTTCTTTACAAGAATGAAGTTGAGCTAGCAGGCAGGAAAGGAAAATCTAAACTCAGGAATTTAAAAAATGCTGTGCTGGACATTTTTAAGTAATCTTTCATTCTAGTAGGTTTCTGTTGGACTGCTACAAATACAAAAGGAAAAGAAGAAAACATTAATCTGGGAGGAAAATGTCAGGGTACGCATCAACTAAAAATCATTGTATTTCGAAATGAACTAGAAATATACTTTAGTGTATTCTTCTCTAAGGGTGAGGATAAGTTTGCTTCTATCGAGCAAAGAATGGAGTTCTAGTGGTGAATCATGTGCTTTGATTTAAGCATGTGATTTAAATACTTTGGGGGAATCAATAGACATCATGTGATGCTTTCTTGTATTACTCAAATATTGTGATCGTAATGCTGCTGGAGTTTTTACAGAAAGGTCATAAGCTTAGCTTCTGATCTCATTTAAGTCTGATCCAGTTTCAGTTTGCAGTTTACACCACTGCTTTCGTGAGAGTTAATCTGGTTTAAAACAGTTCCTGAGATCAGAATTTAATTTCCTTGCAATTTTTTCTTTTAGTCTTTTGCTATTAGTTGTTTCATAGAAAGTGGATGTCGTTGTATGTGGTTTTTGGAAGGGGGACAATATATAAATAAGTGTTCCAAAAATATGCATGGGAGCAATTGCAGAAAGGAGACATTTGTCTGTAAAAGCCAGCTCATACTCTGGTTCAGTATCCAACTCCATTTAATGCAAAGAACACTCAGTGGAATTCTCCTGCTTTGATTCTTATACCCTGTTTTAGTTTTATTTATAATTTAGCCATTGCCGTGGAATCTGTTTTAATATTACTTCCCCCCTCGTCTTGTTTCAGGTATTATTTTAAAGTCCAAGCAAAGAATCCCTTTGGTTATGGACCTGTTAGCTCTTCAGTCTCATTTATCACAGAATCTGGTATGGTTTGCTTTTTATTTTCAACTCAAACCTGAATTTGTAATAACAGATGTGGCAGGGCAATGACTGAAACCAGCATGCCAGTAACAGTGATTATTCTGGGCTTGCTGCTCTCAGATTATGGTTTTTAAACTTTAATTATTTGTTTTCAGTTAAGCTAGGAAAATAATATGTACTCCTAATGCCACTGTGACAATGTAAGTGATGTTAAAGTCAGCTCTAAGGGAACAGGAAGTTGAATTTCAATTACAAAAGACTACTAATGTTCAACAATACAGAAGCAATGGGAAGTTTAATGTCTTGATAGATTGACCAGACATTTAGTAAATTAGTTTCCTAATTGTGAACAGTGAAACAGTTGGAAGTGGTTGTCTCTGGAAGAAATACAGAAAGCAGCAATTCCATCAGACAGGCAAAGTTCTCTGTTCTTTTTTTTTAACAAGGCATGCTGCTCTTTCACAGGGCTAATAGTACATTCAAGAGCAACACCCCCTTCTAAAAATAGTAGGTTAAATGAGCTATTTTTTGCCTGTTTCTTCTTCTGCTTCCATCAAGCCAGAGGCCAATGGCTCCACTGAATAATAAAGGACAAATTTTTCAGTCTTTACTTGAGTGAAAAGTCTTGTTGTTTCTTGCAAATTTTGTCCTTTTAATGAAATGGGGTTTATGCAGTCTCTGCCTTTGCTCATTTGACTTCACTCTGTAGTGCTCCCTTCAGAAACTCCACTAAGAACTGTGGAAGTAAGTCATCACAGAAGGGAGACAGAAATGCAAGATAAGTCAGTGGTCCTGGATAACATATTCAGATTTTCATTAAACAAGTAAAAGGATCAAGTATTAATCCAAGCATAGTATTTGACATTGCCCAGGTGGCCAGGAAGGCCAATGGCATCCTGGTCTGTATCAGCAATAGTGTGGCCAGCAGGACCAGGTCACTGATTGTCCCCCTGTACTCAGCACTGGTGAGATCACACCTCCCGTTCTGTGTTCAGTTTTGGGCCCCTCACTACAAGAAAGAGTTTGAGGTGCTGGAACATGTCTAGAGAAGGGCTGTCAAGCTTTGGAATGGGCTGCCCAGGGAAGTGGTGGAATCCCCATCCCTGAAGGTATTTAAAAGACATGTAGATGTGGCACTAAGGAACATGTTTTAGTGATGACTTGGCAGTGCTGGGTTGACAGTGGACTCAGAGATCTTAAAGACCTTTTTCCAACCTAAACAATTCTATGATCCTGTGCTGTATCTTGCAGATCATTTTCCTCCTGCCAGTATATGGGCCTGAATGCCTAGTTTTCCTGTCCAAAATCAGCTTTGTGAGCTTTATTTAACATGTTAAATACACCAAATTTAAAATTTTGTTTGCGGCACTAATCTTTCATTTGTCATGGCCAAAGGTGGCTTTGCAGCTGGCACAAGTACAAAAACCAGTTGCTAAATGCAAGACCAGGTGGTATAGTTACAGTGATGGAATAGGTCATAAGAGAAGGAAATTGCTAATTCAGAGTGCTCTTCTAAAGCAAGGAATATTCAATAAAGAATGCCATAATAGGATGAAGCACCTTACTGGAAATGTTCAATCAGTGACTCCATACGTTTCACGTTATAAAACAAGGTTTGGAACAAAATACTAAATTTTCTATTTGGTTTTTTTTCTTCTAGACAATCCTCTCCTCATCGTCAGGCCACCTGGTAAGTCTTACTCTGTTGTTTCATTCATGAAGTGCATAAAGCCTGTGCAAACCAGGTGGAATACAGGAATTAGAAACACTTAAACATGCAGTTTTAGTTACAGTTTTAAGCAGGAACAAGTAGTAATTAATGGGACTAATTCACAAAACAATTTTTGTCTTAGGACCCCTTATCCTGTTTTCTGAAAAGAAATCTTGCAAAGATATGTTTGAATAAACACCTGATTTGGGCCCATCTTTTTCCCTGGTACAACAGCTTTAATTGCTTGGTAATAAGCAGTAAAGTATGTTACTTCTTTATCTGTGTCCTTCAGTTGCCTAAGGATAGCTTGAATAGCTAGTTTCTCTCTCTCAGGTTCTGGTGCTCATCTGTACAAATAATCATGCCCTTATAAATGCTAAAAAATTCAAGGATTTGTCATTGACCCAAGTGATACGCCACAAAGCTGTTGAGCTTGCTTTGTATTCCCAAATTTGCAATAAGCTAGTTCAGCCCCTAATCAGAAGATCTGATTTCCTGGTGCTAGCACTAACCTTGCTGACATGAACATTGGTAGGGTAACCCCAGGCAGTACCTGCTCTCAGAAGAGATGCAGGAAAAAAGGCCTCATGGTTATTACGCTCTGTCAGCTTTCCGAAGCAGTGAAAATGGTTGGTTCTGGATTTTTTGCTACACTGTTCATGAAAACAGTATCCAACACATCCCTTCCTTCTCTGTTTCATTGCCCTTGTTAGACTGGGGTTTTTTGTGTCCTCAGAAGTCTCTGAGGATTGCTGATCAGTGATTGGTTCTCACATGCAAGTGTTTGCAGGATTTGGTCCATGTGCCTACTGAGAGGAAGAATGACTAACAGAAAAAACTTTCAATCTCATTTGTAAACCACCTGTAAATAGCACAGTAAAAACAAGACTTTGTGATGTAGCTAGAGAGAAAAATACCAATTATCACACTGGAAGCTTTTTGTATCATTCTGTATGCATTAATGCAACAGCAATTTCAAAATAAATTATATTGTCTTGGCTAGTACAAAGCACATATGTAGGTAAGCCAGCAGGAATATTTAGTCTTTCGCAATACAATTAAGCAGTCTTCTCTGCAGCAGTGCTCTGGACAGAGCTCCCCAGGATGGGTCTCACTTGTCTATTATTGGAAACTTGTCTGTTTTGATGTAATCTGGGAAAACAAAAAAATGTACAGAAAAGTACATTTGTGATATGATCTTTTTAAAGAAATAACAAGAGTAAGCTTCACAGGCTGTTGCTCACCACAGTTTTTAACGTGTTCTTCTCTAAAGGGATTATGGTTTGTGCTTAGTCTTAAAATGCAAGTCACTGTCAGACCTAAGATCAGGCTGTTAAAAGAAATGGGGTAATGCAATGTAGAGAAGTCTTACTGAAACAATTTAAGCCTGTTTACTTAAAGCTGTGGTTCAGTACATGAAATCATATTTTTTAATCATTTTAACAGTTATTATTGTCTACTGCCTAGGAGGGATTTAATAAAGTCTCTAACTTTTTTTAATAATAATATTTTTTCTTGGAGTCTTATTTCTGAATGTGAAAAGGTCATGCATTAATCTGTTGCAGCATGTCTTGTAAAACATATTATTAGATGTTAACCTCTGCAAAACTCAGACTGAAATGTTCAAGTCTGTCCCTAATGTACAATTTATTCTTTTCTCCAAGGCGGTGAGCCTATCTGGATCCCATTCACTTTTAAATATGACCCCACCTACTCAGACTGCACTGGCAAGCAGTATGTGAAACGAACTTGGTACCGCAAGTTTGTGGGAGTGGTTCTTTGCAACTCCTTAAGGTACAAAATTTACCTCAGTGATGACCTGAAAGGTAGGCACCAAGATTAATTTCCTGCTACATGATTACTTCATCTTCATCTCCATCTTCTGGCTTTCTTAATTTCATATGTGTTTGAATAGTAAGAAATTAACAGCCCTATCTGTTAGAGAAAGAAAGCTCCGCAGTTTTAAATTTTCATTTGAGACTGAAGTCAAACTAATGGTATTGACATATTGAACATTTTTCACTTTCACATGATATATTCAAGTGTCTAATACAGTTGAGAATAATTTCAGCTGTCACCTGAGGTGCACTGCCTGTGAACTTGCAAAATGGGGGCTGCTGTAGTCTGGAGCTGTAATCCATTTATTATCCATAATTTCTGCTTCCATACAGTGAAGGTAGCATTCTCCTTCTTTCCAGTCACTGTTTGTTCATTGATAATACTCTGTCACTGTAACATTCCTCCTGCTTTCTTCCACACCTATATTCCTGGTGGTAAAGAGCATCCCAAACATAAGTATTGCAGAGTTAAGTAATCTGTCTATATCACTCTTCAGATACCTTCTACAGCATTGGGGATAGCTGGGGAAGGGGTGAGGACCACTGCCAATTTGTGGATTCACACCTGGATGGAAGAACCGGACCTCAGTCATACATTGAAGCCCTGCCCACCATCCGAGGTACAGCAGTGGGGGAGTGGGATGCTGGGAGTGGGATGCCTGTTATCCCATCTGTAGGGTTAAGAGCTAAGGAGCAGAGTCCAGCTGATGCAGCTGGTGAGAACAGATTATGAAAGTCCCAGGGTGTAGAGAGAGAGACAGAGACAGAAAAAGAGGGGCATATGATGCAAATACTTTGCAAAAACAAAATGCAAAAACAAAAAGAAAAGTTGTATAGGTCTATGAAACCTTTCTCTTTTTAATAAGACCTGCCTCAATGAAGTGAGATGCAAAACCTCTTCCATGTGCCTAAAGGGACCAGCTACATTTTTGCAAGTACAGCTCTTGTGAATGATTTCTATTAGTTCATTCAAAGCAAAACACAAAGGAATATGCCTAGAGACTTAAGGACAGAACTTTTATTCTGGCCTGGTAGATACCTCTCTCAGAGGGAAAATTCTTACCTTGAAGGCGTTCCTCTGAGCAAACTGGTCACCTCACACAACCAAGAGGGTGGCAGCTTGCTTCACAAAATGAAACCAATTATGAAAGTCAGCCAATCTTTTCAGTAAGTCTGTTGGTTTAAACTATTCAGTTAGCTTTTGTGGCTTCCCTGTTAAATTATTTGTTGATATTCTTTGCATGGTGGTGTTACCAGGAAGAAACTGAAATAGTAATTGATATTTATATATCACTGTGAAGTACTGCACTTCTTAGCTCAGAAGACAGATGATTAATCCAGATGTGTATATACTAGGTCTAGGAGACAGAGATAGAGAGCACACAAAAGTTTTATTATTGGCACAAGCCATGAGTGTTTCAGATGTTCCAATGCACAAGCTATGCAGACAAGAATGCTGCACCTCTTCTAATGCTTTAAGCAGTCACATTCTTTGTGCAGATGAATTAAAAGGGGAAGGGAGGGCTTAACTCAGTATTTACTGCATGAAATGATATCTTTTTGTTTTGTGAAACGCTGAATTTTGCTCATAGTCTCTTAAGCCTTGTGAGATAATATGATTTGATGGTATTTTTTGCCCCAGAGTCCTTCATATATTTAAACTGACTTAGAAACTTCATAAACACAGCTGAAATATGCCCACCTTTTGGAGTGAAATGCAGAAGCTCTTTGGCAGACCACAGCATTACACAATGGTTAAAGAGATTTTGAGCAGTAAAACCCAATCTAAACTACAAGAAATATGAAGGACCAGAGTTAGATCATTCAAGGAAGATCTCAGCCAAATACCAGGGCTAGCCAATACCTTTTTGATACAACTCCCTGCCAGACAGTTTATAAATTTTCATTTGTGCTATGAGATTGGCTCTCACTGCATCTGCTACTTTTGTTAAATTGCTATGTCTTTGTTCTGGAATACAAATGGCTGTTTTTCTCCTGCCAGGGTATTACCGCCAGTACCGCCAGGAGCCTGTATCATTTGGACGCATTGGATACACAACACCCTACTACTATGTGGGCTGGTATGAGTGTGGTGTGCCCATCCCAGGAAAATGGTAGCAGTCTCCTTTCCTGTCTTAGGTAGACCATGCTTTTCAAATTATTTCTACCAGAGGACTGTGAGCAACTGATTTGGAAAAGTAAAAGAAAAAGATAAATGAGGCAAACCAGTGAAGACCAGCTGCTCAAGAAACCCTCGTGAAGACAAACATGGACACCCTTTACCAGCCTAAATCTGTGGTGCTACTTGATTTCTGCTTGGAAGCAGGGATAGGATATAAGTTTGATGTTCTACATTCCTCCTCTGTGTCTTTAAGGCACAGAGAGAAGGTTGCAACGTGTGCAACCTGTGAAAATTAGAACTGTATTAGCCATGAAAATTTGGAAGTTTATTATATCTTACAGGAATGACCTAAGCATGCTGTGCTTGCTTAATGGGATGCTAAACTGTCTTTTGCTGCCCAATGGGGCTCCCCTATGCAATCATGCCATGTAACTGGCCACCCACCAAAGGCAACATATTCTCCTGAAGACTTACCCTGTGGGTTCACCCACTGCTGGACTAATCACCAGGTCACAGAGTAAATTCACTTTGAGATATATCTGTATCCATAGCTATATAAATAGAGTACTGTACATCTGCAGAAATACTTCTTAGAGATGCTGAGATCTTCTTGTTCACTAGATAAATATGTTTGGAAATTTTATGTAAAAGGTGCTGTTAATTCTTTGAAATATTGCTATGCACAATATATTAACCAAGGAAAGAGCTGTATTCTTCTTGTGAGTACTGTTGGTGTAACATTTGAATTACTGATCAAAGACCTGTGTCCCACTTCCTTGGCAGCCTTTGGACTGGACATTCAATGGGATTTTACCCCTCCATCCATGTTAGTGTGGCACTGTATAGTCCAGCACAAACACTTACATGGCAGATCATCAGCATCCGTTAAACTTTCTATCCTTTACTATTTAAAAGTTTTAGTGCAACTTTTCTGCACACCATTCTCATCTTATTTTGTATGTTATTTATTCCTTGTCAGTATCTTTCACGTTACTGGGCAGAGGCACAGGATGAGTAATTTGCAAATTAGAAACTGTTTTTAACTTATTTGCTTTCCAAAAGCCCAAGCCACCAATACAGGAATCAACTAGCAGGAAGCTAATTTGACTATGGGGTCAAATTGGGATACACTTCCCCTTAAATACTACCAAAATCTCTTGCAACCAGACCAGAAAGCAAAAACTGACATGAATGAAAGGTATAATGATTGGTTTTTTTAGAAGGCATTTGGAAGCTTGCAATAATGTAGAATTTTTGTAGTCTTTCTGGGCAATGTTGCATTGATGGTTTCTTCAGTAGAATTCAGTCTTAATGTTTCATGGTAACATCTCAACAACCTTTGCTCATGTTATTAAGATTCACCTGTTCTGGCAGCCTGGTAGTGTAGCAGTAACCTGGGGGTCATATCCAGTCCCTGGTCCATCTCTCACTCTCATTCCAGCTTACATGTAGTATAGGTCTAACACCACTTGAGTTGCTTCCTGTAGTTATTTTAAATTGTATGGAGGCAAAAAGGGGAATTAAAGTGATTAAAAGAGCATTTTCTTTTCCATGGTGATTTGGGTTTTAACATTTTAATGTTTCTCACATATTTTTGCTTCAGTACAGTGCCAAATATATGGTCTTGAACTATAACTTTTTTTCCCTAATAAATCTATGATACATGGTTCCATTTCTGTTTCATCCTTTCTGGTCATCTGCGTCAAGTAATCTAAGTGACAAATTGTTAGCTTTCAAAAAGTCCTACTTGGTACACTCCTGTAAGTGTCAACTTTTTGTAAGGAACTGGAAGCATATGAATGTGTTGTTCCCTTTGGAAGATGGTTAGCAGCAAGGGCAAGTCATTCCTGACCAGCCTGATCATATTCTTTGTTGAAATGACTGCCACTGTGCACAGGGGAGAAAAGGAAACATCATTGACTTTGGCTTCTGTAAAGCACTTGGCATGGTCTCCCACTGTCCACTTGTAGCGAAACTGGTGGAATACGGCTTGGAGAGGAGAGCTGGTCTTTAAGGTGGTTGTGAAATTAACTGTGTTGTGAGTCTCAGAGAGTTGTGATCAAAAATAGTACAAAGTCCAAATGATAGCTGGTTGCATGTGCCATCCCCAGGGCCCAGTACTGGGTCCAGTACAGTCTAATGGTCTGGACAATGGGACGGAATGCATGGATGGAGTGCACCATCAACAAGCCTGCCACTGATACTAAACCAGGGCTGGGGAGTGATTTATGTGCTGAGAGTTGCTCAAAAGAAGGACTTTTACAGGCTGGAGAAATGAGATGTCAAGAAATTTGTGCAGTTTAGTAAAGGGAAGGGAAAAGTCCCACATATTGGTCTTGTGGCAGTAGAATCTGGGGTGACTGTCCAGAGAGCAGCTTTGCAGAAAAGCTGCATTTCACCTTCAGAGAACACAGGTAATTTTTGATTTGTTCATCTGCAGAGATGGTTCTTTCATTCCCTGCTGGACCTTTACCTTTACCCCTGCTTTACCTTTGGGGCTGGACAGTCCCATTCAGAGATGTCATTCTGGGTGAAGATCAGAGACAGTTGTTTTTTCTGCAGCCTCAGCTGAGGAGGAACTGGGGAGTGCTGGGGCAGGGGTGGAGGGCATTGTGCACTTTCCCCCTCCAATGTAAGTCTTCTCTCAGGCTAAACCAACCCGGGCAGAGTCAGCAGTAGGGCACAGCAGGGAAACACATGAAGTACAGTGGTGTGAAGTTTGTTGTCTTCACTTTGAGATCTGGGTAAGTCCTCTGTGCTGTAAGAGGTGATCTGATTGATACATTTGTATCCTTTGCCCTATGCATAGGGTAAACATATTATTGTGATACCAGGTCGTTTCTGGACAAGATAATGCGGGTCTTGGTCTTTTTTATTTAGGAGGTGGTGGGATTACAGAGGTGACTAAAAGCCGTGTGGGTCAGGAAAGCCATGTCCCCATCCAGATCCTCTCTCCAAGGCCCTATCAGTGTCCTGAACAATGGTCTGCCCTCCCCTTTCCTTCCCCACTTCCCTGGTGTCCCCATGACACACTGGTCCTACCATGCCACCATAGGAGAAGCAGCACACCCACTTGGGAACTAAACCACCTCTCAACTGAAGTAGCTGTACAGCTTTGTGGCTGCCCTGCGTATCAGGGAGTGTCATACGACTTCAGATGGTGCTAATGGGAGAGGAACGGGTCTTTTTCTCTCTCAGCTCTCCTCCCATGCCCCTCTTGCTGGCAACACCACATCTGCATCTGGTTTTCAAGCCCTTGGCGCCAGTTCAGAGAATGCCACGTCCCTTCAGAGGCTCTGAGGGGTGTTGCACCACCCCTGCTTTCTTGTCTAAATGACCTTGAGGGAACAGGATGGAGGAGAAGGAGGATCCCCACAGAGAGAAAATTCACACAGCTTGGGCCTGCATTGCCTCCGGTCCAAGTCTCTCAGGGGTGGAGGCATGCCAGGGCCCTGCCTGGTGGGGAATTGTACAGAGTTGAAAAAGAAAGGGATGAAAACACAACGGAGGAAGGGGTGGAGAGGAAAAGACAAGCAAGCTGCTCAAAGCATTGTCTGGCCTGGTCAGTTCCAGATGCTAATCTCTGATCACTGCACCATATTTTTGTGAGAATTGGGATTTCTGCCTCAAAGGCAGCAGGAACAATTGCCAACATGTGACAAATGCCAAGGGTTCTCAGGAGCAGCCAAAGCCCTGCATGTGGACCCAGCATGTGAACAGAGAAACTCTTTGGTGATGAAGGAAGCACTGAGTGTCACTTGGAAAGATAATATAAGGCCTTTGTGGGAGGTAACCCAACCCTCTGAACAATATGAAATGATCCTTGCAGTTCCTCTCTACAGGGAACTGTACAGTTTTTGGTCTGCAGAACCCACGTCCTCTTTTCTCACTAGGCAGATAGATCCTATTTAAGTGAAGAGCTGTCTTCCTCTGGCAGAAGAGAAAGAAGTAAATGCAGAAAGGAATTAGGTCAACCTAGCAGTAGCCCAACTCTGCTTCCCAAGGCAAAACTGGCATCCAAGATCGTCTTAAGTCCCACCCATAGAGCCCTGCCAGCCTGCCTGAGGGACCTTAGCTGGTAACATTTGAAAACAAAGCCATGCTTTGTACTGCTGCTCCCTTTCTCATCGTATTTATATGTTCCATAAAGCAAGAAACACTCCCACAGGACTTGTGCCACATCACTCTGCCAACTGCACCACAGCAGTCAGTGAAATGTATGGCCCTGGTGAGAATGAGCATTTGGAAAGAATAATACCAGAACTGTAGCTGAGTGTAAAAATTCTGGTGTCAACACTGGCAAGTCAAGTGTCAAAGGCAACAGCCTGGGGGCCAGGTCCTCAGGTACCATCAGTTGCCATAACTCCTCAGGGCCAGTTGTGTTGCTCCTCAGTGCCGGTGTCACCCAGCTCCAAACGTGACCAGCAGAAGAAGAGCTGGAGAACCTCCACATGGCACATGCCAAGGAAGCACATTATGAGTGAAGCTGAGACACAGACCGAGCTGTGTTAGCAAGGACACAGTCAGTGGGCTCAGGGATGTACTTTTTTCTTCAGCAGAGGAGAGCGCACACATGGAGTATCTTCTGCCCTCCTGTATAAGGCCAGCTGGAGGATATCACTGGGAGGGTGACCACGATGGTTAGGGGGCAAGACATACAGGGAAAGGCTGAGCACTGGGTTTGTTCAGACTTGGGAAGGGAAGGCTAGGCTGGCAATGATTTGGTATCTCAGATGGCCTAATGGGATTATAAAAAATACGGACCTGCACTTTTCTGAGTGATACACACACTGAAAGGCTGAAGGACAATGGACACAAACTGCAACACAAGAAATTCCAATAAGTATTAAGAAAATGTGTGTATCATTGAACCGATAAGGGACAGCAGCCCAGAGAGGTAGGGAAAACTCCATCCCTGAAAGTGCTCATAACTGGCATGGAGAGGGCCATGAGTAACCTGATCTAACTTTGATGTTGGCCTTGCTTTGAGGTCCAAGTGTGTTGGACCTGATTTTCAAAGGTTCCTTCAACCTGAAGAAATGTACGAGTCTATGAATGATACCAACCACTGCATTATGCAGCCAGATAAAACCAGAACCAAAATTCTACAAAAACAAAAATCAATCTCCAGACATTTTCCACAGTGGATTTATTTATTGGACCAAAATGGTCATAGTCTCACAGAATGGCTGAGGTGGAAAACTCAGGAACATCTAGTCCAATCCTGCTGAAAGCCAGGTGAGCTATAGCAAGACCATGTCCTCTTGCATTTGAAAGATCTTTGATGATGAAAAGTCCACAGTTTCTCTGCAGCCTGGGTCAGTGTTTAACCACCATCCCACAATAAACTATTTTTCTTTTGTTTAAATGGCTTTTCCTGTATTTGAGTTTGTTCCCATTGATTTCTGTCACTGGGCACCCCTGAGAAGAGCCTGGCTCTATCTTTGTTACTCCCCACATCAGGGATATGATTCCAGTGAGCTTTCTCTTCTCCAGACTGAAAAGTCACAGGTCTCCCAGCCTTTAGTCATATCAGAATTGCTCCTGTTCCCTCACCACCTTCATGGCCCTTCATTGGAATCTCTCCTTTATGTTCATATCTGTCTTGTACAGGAGAACTCATAACTGAACACAGAGGACTTCAGATGTGAAACACTGAATAAAACGGAAGGACCACTTTTTTGGAAATAAACATCTTCAATTGAAAAAAAAAACAAACAACAAAAAAAGCCTTTTTTTTTTTTCCTAAATGGAAGTTGCAAGCTGGCTTCCAGATAAAACATGGTCATTTGTGAGGAAGTGAGGAATGCTCTGAGGGCAAGAGCAGGGAAAGAATGTATTCTCCTAGATTCCCATGAAGAATTTCTGACCTTGGTTTCTTGCTATGAATAGTTCCATGCTTTCCAGATGTGACTTGTGGAAGCTTTCAACTGAGCCTGGGGATTGGGGCACCATGAGTGTGGGCAATACCCTCATGGTTTTGCCATGAGGTTTTGCCATCATTTCTAGATGCCAGGAGATACTGTTTGGCCAGGCCTTACAGCAGGTCCACGCTGCAGGGGATGAGCGTCAGGAGTGGAGGTTTAGGTTGGATATCAAGGAAAATGTTTTTCACCCAGAGGGTAGTGGAGCACTGGAACAGGCTCCCCAGGGAAGTGGTCACAGCATGAGCCTGACAGAGTTCAAGAAGCGTTTGGACAATGCTCTCAGGCACATGGTGTGACTCTTGGGGATGGGCTTGTGGAGGGCCAGGACTTCGACTTGATGATCTTTCTTGGGTCCCTTCCAACTCAGCATATTCTGTGATTCTATTCTATGCACATCCATAATTTCACACACATTGTGAGAAAATTCTTTTAATGAGGGCACAGTTTTGGTTCAGGAGCAGCAAAGTCCATTCTCAAGTCATAGGGAGAATCTTGAAGAAGTCTTTCCCTCACAAGGCAAAACTTGCAACCTGTTCTGTCTGAAGCTTTGGAGGGTTTTAAGTTGAAACAGGTACAAAAACACAGTGTGATCCTGCTGGGCTTGCATAGGTGATACTTTTCCTAAAGTTACAGGCACTGTGATTTTCTCAGAAGTACTGTGGGCAACAAGAACCAGTTTATCTTGCAGTAGGAATAAAAGCATTGCAAACTATTTCCAGGAGCCTTTCAAACTCTTCTTGAATGTAATAGCAATAGTGTTTCTGCCCACCTAATTGCTTTCCGCACTTCCATCCTTCCAAGGTCTTTGCTATGTGAAGGTCTTCTTCATCATTAAAAAGATGGACTGCATTTATTTAAACTGCTGATAAAATCCCAGAAGCTTTTGTTGATTCTCCATCATTAACCTCTATTTTTCCCTTTAATTGACTTTCTTCCTTTTGTAATTGGAGATTCTTTCTTGGAGCTGAGTGAAGCACTATGTCTTGAAAGAATCTAAGATATATCCAAAAATATTTCACAATGGATCACTCAGAGGTTTGTATTCCGCCCTGGCACCCACGAGCATGACTGTGTTGTCCCACTCAATGTCTTCTACCAGATGTTTAACCTGCCTTGCCCACACATTTCTCTCTTGTATAAACATAGCAGATGTTAATGCCACAAACTCCAAAACACTCAGGAGCTACATTCCCCCTTCCCCCTGCTCAATAGCATTATGAGGGAAAAAAAAAGAGGCAATAAAACACGGGAGAGGATCTGGGATTGGATCTTCTACGCTCCTCCACCTCACGCAGCATTTTTGTCTTCATGCTGGCCCCTGTCTTGCCTGGTCCAGGCTGCAAAACTTCTCCAATGTGAGGCCTTCTTGTGCTGCCCATGGGTGTCCTTACTGAGCAGGAGTGCTCGCATTGCAGGTCTTGCTCAGGGCAAGCTCATGAGCTGGAGTCAGTCACCAGTGAGTCACCTCCTTCTCCCAGACTACACATGTCATCACACTGGGCGATGAGGATCATTTTGGGTAGCCTTGGAAGGTCAGTATTCATAGATCAGCTTTGGAGGGCAGGGCAGAGGCTGCTCAAAATGGGTCCTCAGAATGTTCCAGCTGCCCTGCTCTCAGGTTGGAACAGCTTTGAGAAAGGCAGAGGCCATCTGCAGAGCTGCACCTCTCGTCCCAACAGACATCCATGGGCAGATTCTGGGAGTCCCTTCCCCCAGGGAAGGGCAGGGTGAGAGCCCAAACCCGTGCCATGGTGACCTGTACAGACAGAACTGCCTAAAGGCAAGAGCGTATGCAGGAGAGGCTGCCCAGAGCAATACACTGTATTTTTGTGTTCTTTACTGAAACAGCAGAGTATGTAAATACAAGTCAGCTGAGGTCTGTTTAGTTTATACTGCTAATCAGCAGTGAATAAACAAGAGAAAATTGTTCCAAGCTCTGAGTATATTACAATTTCCTCTCCCTGAATGTGAGAAAAAACAAAACCTACGAAATAAATAGTATTGTCAACACCAGCTTTAGACAGCGCAACCTAAACAAAACAGAGAAGTAATCAAACAAGAATGAGGACTTATCCATTCAAGTTGCCCTGTCGGTTATTATTACATCTACTCTTCATTTCTTGGTACTTTCCTGCTCTGACACTTTACCTTGCAAAACTGTCCACTGATGGTCTTGTCCACTGTACTGTATCAGCCTGGCTCCTGCACAGTGTCCACGGTGATGCTGCAGCTTCTTTGCTCTCCTGTCAGGTACTCTGCTAGTCCTCAGTCTGCAAAGGCTCAAAACTGTTCATGCCAATAAACAAGGAATGATTTTCAAGATGATGGGGAATCTTCCTCTAATGGGAAGCCTGGTGATTCCCAGCTTTTCTGCTTGCTTTTTGGACAGAAATGGTCTAGTTTAGGTTGGGGCTGACCAACCATTTCCCAGTTACCTTTACTGCTGCTGCAGCTCTTATTTTACATTTTAAGCTTATACTATTTTCCTGGATTTTCAGCTCCCATGGTAGAAATATGCTATAAGGTCTTTTATTGCAAAGAAAACCCTGCTTTGGTTTTTCCCTTTTGAAATTTTCTTCTAAAAAATGTTCTGGAATCATGTGTGCTGAGAAATCTTCTTGGAGTGTTTTTCTTTTAAGCTCAAAGGTTCAGGAACCAGAAAAAAAGTGTTGCTAAGAGTAACTGAAGTGGCATTTATTATACAATTAGTGAATTCTTGTGTTTATTATGTAGCATATTATAATTTTTTATACATCAGTCAATATATCACAAGAGAGAATTGCTTCAAAGAGCCATCATATAAGATATAGGGACGAAAAGCTTTATATGGATTGTTTGAGCTGCTTCAGTGAGAAAAATATATGGCACTCACGAATATAACAAATGAACAACACATGGTATTATGTAGCAAATTCTTAGTGAGTTTTAGTGATATGGTGATTTTTCTGACAAGTGGATTAAGTAGGTATTGGAAGAGTTTTGATGCTTACAACTTGCAAAATTCTGAAAACATTTGGAAATCTTTCACTGGTCCCTTCTACAGCACTCTCAAGAAGCTGAATGTCCCTTGGTACCACCAGTTACTCTGCACAGCTTGGGGTCAATTTAGCTGAATGATCAAAATGTGACGCACTTTTTGTGATCCCTCAGACTTCTGAGATTCTCATGGCTTGGCTTCCTTTGCCAAAAGGGCTGAACCACAGTCAACCAAGGGAATCATTCTTGGTTCAGGGATCTTTTCTCTGTCAGCAAAAGCAAGCTGCTGATACAGGTGTCTAGTTTCTCTGTGCTGAGGGGTGTTCCTATCATCCTGGTGTATAACTGCAGCTTTCCTTCCTTGTCATCCAAATTTTCATTTTTACAAACATTCACCTGAGAGGTCGCTGCTCCAAAGAAGAGCTTCAGGCTTGTGAAAAACATTTTCTTGAAATAACAATTTGGGAGGTAAAAATGTTGTGGTGTGGGTTAATATCAGCAGCATGTAGAATGTTGACGCTGTTATAGCTGTTGTATAAAACAAGTGAGATTGCCAAATTTGCCTCTCTCCCTTCAAGGCTTTGTTTGTTGGCTCCATTATTGTGGAGGGGAGCGCGCTTCTGCACAGTGTGCATTTGCGTTTCTATAGCTGATGTCTTCCATCAACCCCATCAAAACCAACACATTTGTTTTCCAAACAGAAAAGAGGCAAGAATTGGCATGATGGCCAGTTGCCCTCTGGGGTTTTGCTGACTTTGCCAAGTCTCCCTTGTTCATCCCTTGCATGCAACTAAACCTGAGGCGTCGTTATGTTAAACACTTTGCATTTCATTCAATAGCAGTACACCAAACAAATACTGATTTGGCCTGCTTGGGTCTCACCCTGCCAAAGAATAACAGGAAAGCAGATTGCAAGAATGGCAATGGAACAATCTCTGAGGGTTTTCCTGTACAAGAAAATCGTCTGATAAATATTATCCTTGTCTTAATGTAGTTTCATGCAATTACAGAAGTATAAAAGGGACTCTTTGGAATCTTCACTGACTCCTGATGCTTCACAGGACTGGACTCAGATATCTTGGGGATCTCTCAGCATGGGACAATATCTGGTCATGGGTTTCTCCAAGTTTCACTGCTCTGTAGAGACTTGTGCATCATTTGGCAAACCCAGTTATAGGAAAAGACACTCAGTATGGGATCTTGTTTTCAATTTTGCATCCTTTCCACTAGCTTTCCTTTCTGTTGTTGTCACCGAGCCTGAAAAAACTTTGTGAAAAAACACTTGGGTACAGACTCCACCCATTTCCCACATATGGGTCTGTAGTCCTTTTCAGGGTCTCAACTAACAGCTGGAATTGCAACTTCCTGTTTCATTTGGGTCGTCAGGGTGTGGGTTAACCAGCTGCCAACAGCAGCAAGGAAATAGTCCAGAGCTGGAGGCTTCAGACCAGATGATTAAGCCACACCTCCTTCCCTAGATTACAGTAGAAAACTTTCTCACTTCTTGAAAATGCAAAATCTGCCTTCTGAAAAGACGAGATTTCCTGTTAAAAAAAGGGCATTAATTAGTAGTTAGTTGCCTCAGTACTGGATTGGGGACAAATTATAGTTACACTTCAGTTGTCGGCCTCCACAGAAGAACATTTAGGGATCTTGAATTTGAATTGGTGTATAAAATTGGACAACTAACTGTTTACAGATGCAATAAACTAAATAGTTTTGTTCAGGCTCACGTTGAAATTTCTGCCCTTGTGTGCTGGCAGGAGAGCAGAGCAGTTGTGGCCACAAACTCACACCAAGTGTCAGCAGAGATGTCTCTGTTGAGCTTCACCTAGGAGGCTAATTACTTTGAGGCTGGAAGTGACTACAGAGAAATTAATATTTTAGAGAGAATGAACAGTGCCATATAAGGGTCTGTTTGCCATTTCCCTGCTTCCTGACTGATTCTAGGCATCTGTTCTAGCCACAAAGTTAATGTGGCTTTCCCTACATGCATATTATTGCTGTGTTTCCCTGTTTTATGAGAATGTTTATTTGGGTACTGTTATGTTGCTTTGTGTTTTATGATGTTGAACTGGAGGTGGTTCTCCTTCAAGATCTGAGCAGATCTAATGGGAAATAACACACGCCAGAACATGCAGACATGGTTTGACAAAAGCACTCAAACCTCAGATGAGTTGCAGTTCTTGCACTTAGGTAGGAAAAGGACCAACGGAGAAGCCAACAGAGCAGTGCCAGGTTTATATTTGGCTCCCTTGATGTGTGGATGGTCTAGCTGTCGGCTGTGTTGCCCTGGACAGCTTAACCTGCTCTAGAATTCCAGGAAGTGCTCAAGGAATGGTGCATCCACATCTGAATATGTCCTGCTTGCTTAGACTTGTGTTCCGGAGCTGTCAACTTTTTGTATAGAGCTTAAGTAGCCACATTCAGACACATGAATTTGCTTATCCAGTTTGTCCCTACGAAACTGCAGAAGCTAGCCAGCTGTCGAGGGGCTGGGAGCCAGCTACAGAACAGACTCTACTGTTCCTGAGAACAGCCAGTCAATCAATCACATGCTTTTTGCAGTGCCGTACGATGAATACTTCATATGAACCAGCTACAGGGGAAACTCCAGATAATAAATGTTGGCACTACTACCAACATTTGATATTTTCCTCTTGCAAATGGTCTTTAAAACAACTGCACTGTGCTTCCAGAGTTTCTGAGCAAACATGCTCAGACAGTCAGAAACTATAATCTAGAGTTGCAGGAAAAGGAAATGGAGGGTAGAAGCGATTTCTCATCCTTCGGAAAACAAAAGGGCAGAAAAACTTATAAGAAGGTGAATGTGGGTATTAAAAGAGACCTTTTGGAGGTCTGCCATCAACAAAGAAGGAGAGATGTGAGCTAGGGCAGTGCTGGGGTTGTGTCATGGGGAAATGTGGGAGTTACCTGAGACCAATGGAACTTGTTTCACTGTAACCTCTCTATGTGCCTGACACACGGTAAAAGAGCTGCCAAATGCCAAGACCTTCACCAGAACTTTCCTTCCAGTAGCCAGAGTGTTTCTCTCTAAGCTGGTAGCACAGATGGTAGTAAGAGAGAGGAAGATATTTAGGAATGGTTCAGAAAAACATATACTCACAGGAGAAACAGTGGAAAGCAAGGAGATTTGAGTGTCCTTCAATGGACAGGAAAGCTGGGACAGGCCCCTAGCGGACTGCAGCTGTCCCAGGAAAGATCTGGAGATGAGACGAACACAGCACAAGGACAGGATGGTTTAAAATCCCTTGTCCTTCTCTTGAGGTTAGTGTGAAAAAGAAGTAGCAGAAAACTTGGCATCCAGTGTGTGGGAAGCCAACTTCTATGTAAGTGGGAGGAAGAAGAATTAATTGCTGAGTGGGAGGGAGGCAGAACTTCACACTGGGAGGTTTTACTTATTTTATGGGGCTTTTTCTGGGCTGTAGAACTTTTATGGGTCTCTGAGGAAACATCTGAGCTGGCTAAAAGTTCTGCTGAGCTGGAAAGAGGACAAAAGTGCAGTGAGCTAGAGATAAGAAAAAATACTTAACCCAATTTATATTTCCCCTCTTTGTAATCCACACATTATTCATATGTTGGTATTTGCTCTTTCTGCCCACCCCCAACAAAAAAGCTTTCAAAGCACTGAAGTAGCAGAATATGTTTTTCCTGAAACAAATTTCCTATTGCAAAAATCCTTAATATCTTACACTGAAAAAACTTTTACATTCCTAGGCCTTGCCATTTCCAAGATGTTGGGGACAGGGATAAAAATCCGTCAAGAAATGAAAAGTCATCAGCTTGGTTTGGGGTTTCAGTGGTTTCACTGTTTAGCCTGTGCTGAGAGCGCATTCCAAAATACACAGCTCCTGCTAATGCCACTGCCAGAGCACTGCTCCTTCATCCATGTTTTAAATAGTCCTCCCAAATATATGAAGTAGGAGAAAGGGCCAAGAGTGGAAAGTGCAAAGCCCTAACAGAGCCAGAACAGTCTGAGGTGGGTACATGCATGTTACAGCCAGACCAGGGCTGGCCCGGATGAGTTCGTGTCTGCTTTGTACTGCCAGTACAACACACAGTGGTGGTATGGGGCAGCTCTAACCCCGTGCTTTTCAAGCCAAATCACTTTCCTCTGTGATTGAGACATACTATTCCAGGGCCAGACCTTGCTTGTCTCCTGGAAGTCACAGGTAAATTTGCTGTAGTAAGTAGTTTATACAACTGTAGTTCATTTTCCTCTTCATGAATACTATGCTGAAACTACAGTGCCATTGAAATGCAGATCAAGATTAAATACCCTGTTTGGCACTTCGAGGTACTATAACAAGCCCTTTAGAACATTGTGGAGTGCAGCAAGCACCACAAGAACCCCAACACCTCCACCTCTGTTAAGTCTTACTATGAATCCAGTAGTTACAAAGACTCGGTCTGAACACTGCATCTTCTGTCAGGGAAACACTGAGCAATTTGAACACTTTTGAAAAGTGATGTTTTCTTCAGAGCAGGGGTGAGGAACATGTTCCTTGCTGAGAGCCAAGTAGACTCAAGCACTCTGGCAGGCCAGGTCCCTTCATGATGTCCAGTAATGGGATGACATGAGGGTGGAGGGAAGTCAGATGGCTGGAGACTGTAAGACTGATATCACTGTATCACAACTGCTCCCTAGCCAACCTCTTCACCCTTACCTTCCTTCACAAATTAGACCAAAAGGTATGGGTGGCTGCCCTCAGGTCTCACGGAAACTCTCTTCTGTAGGCTGAGCAAAGCCAGCTCCCTCAGCTTCTACTCACAAGCCAAGTGCTTTAGTCCTGACCATACTGGTGACCCTCCACTGAAATTTCTCCAGTTTATTGACGTGTTCCTAAAATTGGGAACTTTAAAATGGACGTGGTATTCTGCACATGGTCTATTGAGCGCTGAGTGGAAAGAGCAGTCACTTCCCTTGATCTGCTGGCTGTGTTTCTGCTCACGCAGCCCAGGGAGCTGCTGGCCTTCTCTGCTGCCTTTGGACAGAAAGGACAAGAGAACAGTCCTGATTTTACTCATGCTTAAATTAGTCACTAATTTTATCCTGGTGGACCTGAGAGCAGAATTTGGATCAGAGTAAATAGCTTTCAGCCTCAGTACTTGGGCTTTGTGTCCCATCATGAGCTAAGGAGGAGAGCAACAGGGGGATGCAGAAATTAGTTTAAAAAAAATAGCTAAAAAACATTGAACCACAAATCCCAGTGAATCTGTAAATTGCTAACTACTAAAATTTCGAGGGATGAAAGCAGAGGAAACTGCTGTTCATCTGATTCACACAGCTAAATCCACCTCTCAGCCATACAGCAAGACCTTGCTGGGCAGGCGCCTCCTCTCTGTCTAGCACAAGACCAAAGTCCATGGTGCTGTCAGCCTGAAACTTTAACTGCTCATCCATTTTGCAGTACATCCATGTGACTAGTGCACAAAACACCAGCCATGAGTTTTCTGGGACTTAAGGGACCTGCACCACCCCTCTAGGTTTCCTTGAAAGCTCTGCCTTGTGAGGCTCCTGTACACCCTTGCAAGTGTGTCACGTACCAAGCTGCACGACTGTATAGAGTCCCTATATACAGTGCTTATAGCAGAGCTGTATCCAGCATTGCAAGACACTAAACTGATACAGAAATTCAGAGAGGTGATACAGACCTTGCACTACACTAAACTGATACAGAAATTCTCAACATCCTCATGAGGGAATCTCTTCACTCTCATGACCAGTGACCGGACTCAAGGAAACACCGCCTAGCTGAGTCAGAGGAGGCTTAGTACAGACACCAGGAAGAGGTTTTTCACCCAGAGGGTGGCTGGGCACTGGAACAGGCTCCCCAGGGCAGTGGTCACAGCACCAGTCTGACAGAGTTCAAGAAGCATTTGAACAATGCTCTCAGGCACATGGTGTGATTCTTGTGGTGTTGTGCGCAGGGCCAGGAGTTGGACTTGATGATCCTGATGGGACATTTCCAACTCAACATAATCTGTGACTCTATGATTTATTTCCTTAGGGGCGTTTTCAGGATCAGATCATGCAACATTTGTGTTTAAGAAATTTCCAACTTAAATAGAAGAGCTATGTCTTTATGGATCCCAGAAAAGATTTCAGGTCATTCAAGGTAAATAGTCTGAACTCTTTTCAGGGATGAGAATCCATTCCTGGACAAGGACACCACAAGCACATAGGAGGTACTGACTTAATTTAGAAGAGAGATTGGAAAGAGAGAAGAGCTTAGCTAGCCCTTAGCTTTAGAGTGTGCTATTTAAATATTGCAACTCACACAAAATCAGCAAGTGTTAGTCTACTTCTCACCCCAAAGATAGCTGTATAAATTAAGCACTTTTTTAAACAAAAAAATTTAGAGTTCTTTTCATTTTCATTCTTGAGTTGGAGCATTTTGGTCTCACAATGTTTCCCACGAGATTGGAAAAGCTGGGCTCAAAAAACAGAGTACCTCCGATACACTTCTGCTACTTTGATTTCAGGAGTTAGAGGGCAAGCAGAACACCAAGCACTGCAAGAATTGCCCTCAAAGATGGCAAATTTGACCCTAAGAGCTGACAGTGCTGCATTTGGGCAGCACTCTGCTCTTGCAGAACAGCTCTGTGTTCCTCTGAACTAACTGCTTCTGCCATCCCTGTAAGACTAGGGATGGGTCAGTGATCACAGAGAGGACAGGGTTTCAGTGCATTCCCTTTTTGGTGCCTACTCCTCCAAGCAGGAATAGTTGTATAAATTACAATTAAAATGAATCTGAACTACTGACTCCCTTCAAGCTCAGTCCAGAGATTAAGTGATTTAAGGTTTTACAGACTGGGTGAACTGCAATCGTCCTGGCAGGTGTTAATCACATCCCAACAGGCAGCTCTCAGCACCTGAGTGCAAGCTGAGCTCTTGCATTTTTAGCTCAGCTTGTTAGCACTGATTAGGGAGAGGTTAATGAAAAGGAGCTTTCTCCCTCTCCCTTTCTTAACAATGACAGTTTAGTGTGTAACTAATTATTAACCACTTCCTACACACTCATTTCTGTACTGCCAGGTGTTCTGGATGGGTTGGATCAGCATGGTTTGCTGTGGCTTGTAGAAAAAATTGTTGGAGCTGCCCATAGGTAATGTTGTAATAGCCTGGGCTACCTACATTTAATTTCCTAATAGCAGCCTGGGCTCCCGGCAGGTGAAAGCAGGGTGAGAGTGGTCCCTGGAAGTATTTATATCATGTGCCACATCCTCATGGGCATCTGAACCCGGCTGGAGGAGAGCTGAGTGATGTGAGGTTGTTCCTCAGCACTGACCCACTCCCAGACCTATTCCAACTGTGCTACACTGGATGTTGGAGCAGACAAAGTCATGGCCTCCTCAAAAATCCACCTTGGGTATTAAGCACAGAGTTTGGAAAATAGCTGAGCATTCCTTGGAGCAATTACATACAGCAACAGGAAGGCTAGGAAATAATAACTAAAAAATAATCCTGCACACAGAGAGTAAAGCTAGGAAATCTGGTTTGGATAAAGGCAGCACGGCCCCGAACTTCCACCGAGCTTCAAGCTGCAGTCTCATGCAGTTCATGAAGACTCAAATGTCTTCACCTTGCTGACCCCTGACCTCGTCCAGAACCTCTTCTACTCCCGACAGCCCCCTGCAGCTTTTTATTGCTCTACTGCTTTAAAATCCCCCTGTAGCACCCTTGTGCCAGCCTGTGACCTCTGAGGGTATTTCTGCTCCAGTTTAAAATCTCAGAGCAACTTGTCTCAATTTTCCCTGTGGTGCTTGATCTAGTCTAGCTAAGGATCATATGCCAGAGAGCTAAAGTCTGTAGAAATAATTTGACCACAAAAATTAGGGGTAAAATCTTGCCCTTACTGAGGTTCATAAGAGACTTTCCATCATTTTTGTCTGGATGAGGTTTCAGCCTGGAGCACTGCTTGCCTTTAGCATCACTGTGAGCAATGAAGGTGCAATCACAAAGTTTTCAGCAGACTTCAAAACTGAAATGGGAAAGCAATGCACACCTGTCAGTGTTAAAGAAATTTGTCAACCTGATATTTATTTTAGAACAAACAAAATCATTTCCCTGAGTTCCCCCCACCTTAATAGGCTAAAACATTTCCTTGGAAAAAAAATCAATGCTTCCAAAGGATTTTTTCACACAAATGTGAAGAACCCTTCTATGCTCACCTATGTGGTGGTGGTGGTCACAGCATTCTCCTAGACAGGGGGTCTCCAGTACCTGCAGCGCAGCTAGGTGGATTTCTTGTACAACCAAAGAAAAGAAATGGCCAGGTTTTGTGGAAAGACTCATCTGACCCTGAAGTGGGGGAGGGATGTAGCTTTAGGCAAACTCCTAAGTGCTGCTTCCTAGAGGCAGGACTCAGATGCCTAAACACAGGCCTCTCCCTAAGGTGCAATAGTGTATCTTGTGTGGTCCCTAGACATGATCATGAGAAGCTGTGGGTCACCCACAGGTCTGGTGTTTTACCCCCCAGCCCCACAGGGTGCCTATCCTTAGACACCTATATTTAGGCAAAGGAGTGAAAGTGAATGCATGGGGTCTGCAAAGCCAAAATTCCTCCTGACAGGATCCCTAACACTCAGTGAGCATCACTGGGAAACCTGCACTACGGTAGGAGCAAAGCATTTGCATGTCTTCATCACGTTTGGTGAATCAGATGTGCAGTGAGAATAAAGGCAGGGTAATGCAGCCTGCATTTACTGATAGCCTGGTCGGTGAAACCAAGAGATATCCCAGACTGTTGCCTTCACAGGGTCAGAGAGAGGGCACCGCCAATACCTTAGAAATCCCCTCTTGTCAGAGGATCACTTTTGAAATAGAGATGTCTTAAAAATAGTGCCAAGGACAACAAACACATTTAGGTGGAAGGACAAATTGCTGGATGATTGCAGACACAGGCTTTCTCTTTTATTTCAGAATCCAAAAGCCATAAGGTTTGTTACCAGTTTCAGACTTCAATGATTTGATTTTTGTTTTCTTGACTGGAATGATAAAAAGCAAGAAATTAGTAATAATGTTCTGCATCTGTTTGGCAATCAACTTCTTGCTTAAAGTGTGTTCAGCAGCTCTACATCTCTGCTGAGTTGAGGATATTTAGTGAGCAGCAAGGGTGAGATATATTAACTTCTAAATAGCTACATTTAAATTGCAATGAGAGAAACAGAGAGAGAACACTTCAAAGTTCAAACTCTTGTATGGCTTGGCATGTTCCCCTTTGTTTGTTATCTGTACTGGTATAGTGCCTGCATCAGGGAGCAGCAGCCTGCTGTGCTTTGGAAAGTGGCTAACAAATGTGTCCCTGCTCTGTGGCCCTGACAAGCAAAGTCAGAGAAACTGATGGGACTGTAAAATTGGCAGAATTTAGATGACACATAACTGGAGAAAGATAAGCTTTAGGTCAAACCTGTAGAAGAGAGAGAGTAGAATCTTTTTTTTTCAAATGATAAAGCTGTAGGAAATGGAACACAGCGGAAGTGGTTTGCGACACTGATTTAAGACGTTAAACAATAACTTTTGTTCTCAGCATCTTTTTCTACTCTGGTGGTGGTTTCCTTTTGAAGCAAATTGCTCAACTGGTTTATGGTCTAAGGGCCCTTTCCTGATATGATTGATGTGTGCACACAAGGGCTGGGTGGGAGAGACTTCTCCAGCCCCATAAGGACTGTCAGGATCTGACATTCTTTTCTGACCAGAAAAGAAGAAATGTTGAAGTCCTCAAAAAATAGAAAAATTATACATAAAAATTCCAAAGGAAATGAACATTTCACACTGAGTGACTGATTCTCTACTTTCCAAATCTTTATTTTGATTTTGACCTTTTAAAAATGTTTCCAAACGTTTTTTCTTCTCAAATAACTTAACAAATCTTTCAAAAGGGAATGCCATTTCAAACGCTAGAACGGAAATCCTTGGGATGCCAGAGCATCCAAATGTTCCAACTATGCCCAAACTTTTCTTTTTGCACTGGGCCATACAGGGGTGTGAGGACTCTGTGCAGTGGCAGCTCCCTGTCAAGATACAGGGATGGCGAGAGGCAGGGCTTTGCCCATGGCATGGCTCTGGTGGCCAGGCTGGTGTTGGCTGCTCGCTCAAAGGCCAGATTCCAAAGGACCCGCACCCACAACCCGAGGGGCCTCCCACTCCATGCAGAAGTTGTGTGTGAGTGAGACTTGCCCTAAAGCCATAAGGATTTGTCTTCCTTCCAGCAGCTGTGTCAGCAGTGACAGCTGGAGGTTCTTGCGGTCTTCAACAGTCCCATTTTGTTCCAGTTTGCTTCTGACCACATCAATTCCTCTTACAAGACAGGTGTTGCATCCTGATCCTTTCAGACATGAGCCACACATTCACTCAGTGTAGAGATGGGGGCTTCTCTGCTCAGATTGCCTACCACTCTATAATTTCAGAGAAAATTGGGGAGGAATGGTCTGGCAGACAGCAGAACCATGTGGAGCTGCCATGGAAAAATTCTTGGTTTTTAGGGAGAAGTAGCCACCTGATGGATTTTAATGATATGAAAGACTTTCTGAACTGATCCTAGAACAAGATTTCTTGGCTTTAGGATTGCATCTCAGAATTATATGTAAAACAATTTCATTGTTATTATCCACCTGCCTACCAGAATCAATGATTCTGCAGCTTCCCTCCTCTGAGGCACAATTCATGACATCTTGAAAGCTCTAAACTGAGTTGCATTGCATTCCCAGCATCTTCCAGGCATCTCAAATCTGAGTTCCCAGAACCGTTGTCCTCTGAATCCTTCCAGGCTGGGCTCCCATACTCAGTGGGTTTGGCTGCCACCAGGAATTTGTGGCTTGAACCTTGATGGAGTCTGAGTTCTGCTATCAATCAAAGGAACGTTTTGCTGCTGCTGTGAAAAGAAGAAAAAGAAAAGAAAAATGAAAAGAAATGGAAAAAGAAAAGAAAGAAAGGACAAAAAAGAAAATTAGAAGAAAAAAGAAAAATTTTGGGGTTAATGTGAAGTTTGGAAAGTATTGTATCTTGGAAAGCAAGCATAGATTGGAGATTTAAGGAAAATCTCCCCCAGTCTGTATCACCATACTTCACCCTTCTGAACTGGAAAGGACAATAATGACTGAATGAATCTTGGAAAGAGCTACTGGCTGTGACATATTTATTCCCATTTCTTCAAACAAGTGAAGGACTAGACTGCAGTCATTTCCATTCCAGAAAGCCTGTCTCTGAAAGTAGATGGGAGAAACTCTAGTCCACCACAGGAAGATGAGTCCCTATGGTAATCAGCAGTTTTGTAGCTCATTATCTCTTTCTTTCAGCTCATAAGACTGTTTTGCCCATAAATGTTTCAACATCCAGGAGAATGTGGTGGGAAGCCAGAAGCTCAGCATGTGTTCAAACCTGCTGTCATAAATTTGTCTCAAAGTGAAGTTGTCCTGAAGCCTGACCCAGCTGTGAATATCATCTTACACAAGCTAGAAGACAGGAGGAGAGCAGGACACCTTCAGATGCCCGGTGTAATTGTCTGCCTTAACCAAATAGTCTGATGCACAGAGAGGGAGGGTAAACCTGGCTCCCATCCCTCCATCTGGACAGCAGAAGTGAGACCAGGCATTTGCCTGCTGCTGCTGGTGGTAAGCGGAAATAATGTCCCACACTGTCACATTTTATCCATGTGGCCACTGAGAAGCAACTGTCCCAAACAGACTAATTCAGATATTTAGAAAAAAGCTCTACAGGGGAAGCACCAGCACATTTTTGCATAAAAAGAGTGGCTGAGCTTCCTCCCTTTCCTTGCAGTGGATACTCTGCTCCTGATCACCACTTAGAGTTGTTAAGTACACAGTCATAAGATGCATCAAGGGATATTCTGTATGTTTTATAGCTTTTCAAAATGTTCTTTCTGTCATTTATTTTTGCTCAGACATTCTTTATTGTGCTTATCTTTCTTTGCACAAATTATCTGAGTTTCTTCTCTGATCTTGTGATTTGTTTGTGATCTCCTATTCCATCCATGTATTCCTCTAAACTCTAAACTGCTTTTTTTGGTTTGAGATTCAGCATAATTCTTTCAAAGCAGAAGGTTCCACTCATAGAAAATATCTGATATCTGGAGGTTATTACAGTGCTCACTGGCAGGAGGCTGTGTAGAACTGGAAACTGAACATTTAAAGTACTGTCATTGGATGATACCTTGCTTGATTTGCTGGGAGTTTGGGATCCATTCCTGGGATACCCAAACCTCTGTGCATTGTATGCGCCTTGTAGGGGGTGTCTGACCAACCTTGGGCCTCAGATCAATTAGTCAGGTGTACTGATTTTCTTCACCCATGGTAAAGTGGCCTGATGTGCTGAAGTTGGTGCAGCTGTATGAATTTTTGTGTGTGAACTGATGGATTAGTGTCTTTCTTACTGAGTTATTTTGTACTACCACTTATTCTACAGGGAGGTGTGCAGGCTGCTCTGCTGAGACGCTTCATGGTGTCAAATACTTTGACAACAGCCCTGCAGGGACCTGGCATCACCCAGCTATTTTTACAGCAGCGGCCTCTGCGTGTCTGTAAGCCAATACTTTGCTAATCCTGTGGTGTTTGGATTAAAAAGAGAATAAAGGAATAATAAAAAAAAACAACCCCTGACTGTGCCTGAAGCACAGGGATTGGGATTTTGGCACAGAGTGGCCTGGCACTGGGGACAGAACTGATGTACCCCTGGTGGGTGCTCCTGGGGTGAGGAGCCAGCGACCAGGATGGAGGGGAACCTGTGCCAGTGAGATTCCTTCATGGCTCGTATGAGGCCCTGCTGGCTGCCCCATGGTGGGGACAAACCCTCTGCTCTGGGTCTGCCTCCAAAGGGGGAAGATAAATTCTACCCCCTCACACTCTGGTAATCATGTGGCCATCTCCAGCCCGGTTTTACAGGCAGGACATCATTCTCTGCTGCTCCTGACCTTGTACCTCACCTTTAGAGGGCAGAAAGGAGAATCAAAAGCCATGCATCTGGGGAGGAGGGTCAGGCTTTTCCTCTGACTTTCAGGGGTTCAAGAGAACAGTGGTACAGTAGCTGTCCTAAAGACTCACAGGGCTTGTCCCTCCTGACTCCAGATCCAAAGCTACAGCTACAGACTTGGTAAACTCTACCAAGGTTAAGAACAATGAGGTGCATGGTGTGGGGCAGGGAGTACTGCGCTTTGGTGTGTCTGTGCCCCGACACAAGCTTGCAGAATAGCCTGAAGGGCTACTAGCAGCTAAATGAGAGCGGTCTGCAGGCTGCCTCATTTGGACCAGTTTTAGATCAAGACAGGACTGCAATGGTAAAGAGAAGGATACAGACAGTGATGCATCTCCTTTTAACTCTTTCCCTTTCAATTTTACGGATAACCCATTTTTTTCCGGATAACGGGGTGTCAGCATGGGGCACAGGGCCATAACATAATGTGTGGTGGTTTTGAAGGAGCGTGTAGCAAGACTGCTCTGACCTCAGGTTGCAGACCTCTGTCCAGTAGCCTGGTTTGAATACACACAGCACTTTGGATCCAAGTGCTGAATCCAGCATGGTTCCCTAAGCCACACCAGGAGCCAGGCCTGCTTTGCATTGGTCTTTGACTGCTTCCATGCCTGAAGAAAAGAAGACTGAAGGGAGACTTTAACACTCCACAGCTACCTGGAAGGAGGGTGTGGCCAGGTGGAGGGGTCAGGCTCTTCTCTGAGGCAACCAGTGGCAGGACAAGTGGTCATGGTCTCAAGCTGCCCAGGGAACATTCAGATTGGACACTAGGAAGAATTTCTTCACGGAAAGGGTGGCCAAACATTGGATTAGACTGCCCAGGGAGGTGCTAGAGTCACCATCCCTGGAAGGGGTCAAGAAATGTCTGGATGCAGCACTTAGTTCCATGGTCTGATTGACAAGGTGATGATCAGTCAAAGGTTGGACTTGATGGACTTAGAGGTCTTTTTTGACCTAAATGATTCTGTGATTCTATGATCCCTGAACATTTTCCTTCTGGCTTGCAACTACTGATTAAGAGCTTGAGTTCATATCTGAACATACCACACCAGAAAACCATAAACTGCTCGTGGATTTGATATTCACGTCCCAGTCACCATTTTATTTTCTTCTCCTTGCTATTCTATCCACACCTCAAAGATAAGCAGGTTTTTCCCAAGGTCTGGAAGAGATGATACAGCAACTCTATTACTTATTAGCACAAAACTAGATACAGGAATTGCAGTGGATGTGGCTGTAGGAGGTGGTGTGATGGCAGCTGATGTGGATTTCTGCGCATTCAGTCCAGTATATGGAGAATAATGTCTCAGGGTCTCTCTGGAAGCCAGTTTGAGCTATTATTCATTAGGATCAGTGTTTCCTTTTACCAGGTCAATCCATGCTGTCTTTTCTACATGGTGAAGTCCTTTCATGCCAGGATTTTGCTCTTATGGAAACTTAATGCCTAGAAAGAGCACTGTGGGATTGTATATAGTGAGGCCATAAATCCTGGGTCAGGACTTAAAGTCACAGCTTAATTTAAGTACAAATTTGATGTTGGCCTTAGCTGCAGCCAAACAGCACCTGGCAAAGAAATTACACGGGAATATCGCCGGAGGGAAACACAGGGTTTCTTGGGCAAGAGAGAGAGAGAGAGAGGGTGTTCACATCATCCAGATTTGGGGATTTGACCCAAAAATAAGACAAGAATCTCTTTCAAGAGTTTTCAGAAGATGATCAAGACTACCTAGACCCCTCACTTAATAACACTATCTGTCCTCATACAACACATCCTTAAAGCTACATCACTAGTATGAGAACTACCTGTGCGATAAAGATTCAGAGTAAGTGAAGGAAATTCTGGGGCCCAGTGGGCATCTATTTTTACCTGGCAGAAGACAAAGCATGCTGAGGGCTGTGTGGCTTGTGACTTGGATTAGGCAAACCCCTTTATCTGAGAGTTGTTTTCTTTGTTTTCTTTTCAAGTATGGTCACTATGCCATATGTGTATTTTGGAAACTGTAAAAAAGTGTCAGTCTGGGCTGACTAGACCCTGCGCAAGGTGTTAGAAACTAGAGTGCAAGTGCAAATGCCCAGGAGAGCTCAGGGATGCTGGATGGATGCGTGAGAGCCAGAATTGAGGCACAAGAGGTGCCTCAACTGGAAAAAGAACAAGAGGGCCAATGTTACACAGTGGGAATGTATTTTCTGTTCACTCCATTTTAAAGCACTCAATCACCAGTTAGAATTTAAAGTTAGCTACTGTGCTCCAGGCCTTGCAAAGCAGATACATGCTGAGCTTTGCACACATTACAGTATCAGTTCTGCAATCCGTGTTCACCACAAGCAATGCACCAGTGCCCATGCTAAAGGATGCTCTGCAGAGAATAGCACTGTCCAACATGAACCAGACAGGGAAGCCTCCTTGTGTGTCACCTGCCTGGGTGGAGGGCTGCACAGGCACAAACTGCACTGTAGCTTTAGCCAAAAACTCACTCTCCTTTCATTCCTTTCCAAACTTTCCTTTTTCACCAATCTATACAAGCAGTGTTAGTCCTTACACGCACCAACAGTGCAACAAGAAAAGGAACCTCACTTATGGCCAGGCATTCTTCCAGGCAAGAGGAAAATGAACAACTGTGGCTCCAAAAGTTGGGAGGACTGTGTCGAACAGATGTCTGTGGTAAACAGAAGTTTCCAAACCTTAGTAAAACACCTTCCTTCTTATAACACAGATGGAATTATTAGGAACTTACTGTGCTTGGTGATTGATCAAGCTGTTTAAAAAAGTAAGACAAAATGTAACTTGCAATGTCAGTGAAAAACATTTACAAAAGTGCTGAGGAATATGATTTTAATCCCATATAAAATTGTGGTGAGAAAAAGGAAATTTCTACTGGATGCTCTCCACAGTAAACCTTAGTTTTTGGTTGGTATTAATCCATCCTGAATAACTTCTGATCTGATTATATTTTACAATAATATGGAAAGGCACACCAGGCAAATCATTCACTGTGCTTTGTCCAAGTAACTTTTCACGTGAAAAGAGAACAGGAAATTAATGCTGGGGGGGGGGAAAATTATATTGATGGATTTCCCCGATCATTTTAAACCTTCCACAGTCCTAGAGGAGAAAGTAGTAACAAATGAGTAGTCCTACACTGGGAGGCTGTTACATTTCACAAGCAAGACCTAGTCCTGCCAAACCCTTGATGGAGGCAGAAATTTCAAAGGATGATTTAAAATTCTGGTTTGGTTTCTTTTCCTTGGAGGGGTTGTGGGGTGTAATTGCAGTTTCAGCTGAGATTTTGCAAAGCTGATGCAGAACTAAATATAACCAGGGAATAAATTTCAGAAAAGTTTTAGTCTGGCTTACCTTTTTGTTCTCCTAAATCAGGAAATTAGATTTCCATGGGAACATCTACATAGACCTTGGTTTGTACAGCCTAGAGAGGAGGAGACTGAGAAGAAAACTCATAGCAACCTACAGCTTCCTCAGGAGGGGAAGCAGAGGGGCAAGTACCAATCTCTTCTCTCTGGCCATCAGCTGTGAGACCTGAGGGAATGATATGAAACTGTGTCAGGGGAGGTTAGGAAATGGTTCCTCACTCAGAGGGTGGTGGGGCATTGGAACTGGCTTCCTAGGGACATGGTTGTAGCACCAAACCTGACAGAGTCAAGAAGCTTTGCAAGAAGCGTTTGGACAAGGCTCTCAAGGACATGGTGTGATTCTTGAGTTTGTCCTGTGCAGGGCCAGGAGCTGGGCTCAATAAATCCTTGTAGGTCCCTTCCAACTCAGGGTATGCTATGACTGACTGATGATTCTATAATAGGCCACAGTATGGTACAGAGATGCATAAGCTTGCCTTGAACAAGGGGACCTCAGTACCAGAAGCAGTACAGCCATTGCAGTAAGAAGGTTGCCATAATTTTGGAGATGCCTGGCTCAGCTGAGGTGAAAGTGGCTGTCTTCCCCTTCACCATAAGCTGTGGGGCAAACTTACTCCGCTTCAGTCCCATCAGCCTCTTCCCCAAAAGCAGAGGCCAGGGTGTGGACACCAGATTTTTCTGTGCAAAGGTCCCTGGGAAGGGCTGTAATTACAGAATGCAAAGACAGAGCAGTCAAGTTCTTTGGTGCTAGGACTGTTGTTTTGCCTAGCTCGTCTGAACCTCTTAATATTGATCATCACCTCTCGTTTTTTGTGGCATTCTCACTAGAAACAGCATTGTTTAGCTTACTAAGTTATGGGTCCCACTTATTTTAATGATGCAAAAAGCTTCATTTGCAAAGCAATTATGATTTGGGTATCTAAAACAAAGACAAGAAAGTACACAAAACAAAAGACCCTCAGCTTTCCCAGATTTAAATTCTTCTCATTTTATGCTCTGGATATGAAAGGGAAACTTGGAGGGGATCAGATTGGAAATGACAGTGTTCTTTCGAATTACAAATTACATTTTGTTACAGGGGCACTGGAGAGACATTATCAGCAGGGTATCTATAATTTGTTGACATGTACAACAATTTGGAATTATGTACATTTTAATATAGATGCTTACTTTAATCACAGTGTGCTGTCAAGGATTTTCATGCTGCGATCTGACCTCTTCTGTGGGAGAGTTCTGTGTTCCCTGGTACCAAAATGGCTTGTAAACACATCTAGCTGCCCTCAGGGGTGGAGCTGATGGTTCTGCATATTGGTGGAGGAAAGATCTATGAAAAGCCATGCAGCCCTATAGCTCTTTGACTCCAGGCACATTTCCCTTAAATACATTTTTTCACTTATTTATTCAAAGTTTCAGTTTTTCTTTATTCCCCATTCACAATGGCTTTCCTGTGGGGAAACAACAGAGTAGGAAAAAAAATCTCTTTCATAATACCTGTTAGAACAACCCTCTACCACTCAAGCTGTGACCATTTTAAATCCCTAGGACAAAGGATGAAGTTTATCAGGTGAAACCACAGGTGTTTCTCTTATTATTTAAAGTATTATTCTTGTAACAGAAGTTGAGAGAGAAGGATGTTCAAAGCTGTATCTCAGATTTGGCCTTTTGACTAGCACACATTTCAGGGAGCTTTCGGTTTCTGCTCTCTGCAGTTGTTTCATATTGTCACACACCACATTCTGCATCAGAGCTAGTATTGGAAAGAGTGCACATTGACCTATTTGATAATTTAATATGGTTTATCTTCTGCATTTGTGTGACATCCATTAAAATGTGCATTTGGCCTGAGACTGTCCAAGAAGTGGGCACTGTGAGAGTCCCAACTTTGTTCCAGCAAGAGAACAAAGATTCAGAAAGTCAGTTATGGGACCAGCTATCAGTAGCGTGCTCCTGAGGTGGCAATTCACACTAAATTAAGGCAGTGAAACACAGAACCAGTCCACACATCTGGCTATAAATGATCACAAAATCACCAGGAAAAAGCCAAGCAAAAAAATTGCCTCAAGATCAGCCCTCATAGAGAAGATTTTCTTAGAAATGGGTAGGACAGCATGGGGAAATAGGGAAATTCCCATGGGAAAATTGGGGATGGGGAAATTTATTGGAGGCAGAAAAAATCCCTGCCTCAGCTGTCTGAGTTTGGCTCAATGCAAACCAACCTCACCATATTCCCTCAGTGTGGCAGAAGAGTCTGAAAACAGAGATGAAATCTGAGCATTCCTAAACTACTTGAAATGTGAAATTGCTTTAGAAGACATTTCTAAAGAAAGCGGGGGGAGAAAAACAATGGCCTTTATAAAATTGTCTTCTTTTTCTCAAACAGGGATGGCAATAGTCAACTTGATTTGCCTTGCTGAATCTCTGCAGGACCATGAAACAGTGAAACCCATCTCTGCTGTTATCTTGGACAATTAGGCAATGCTGGGTCAGGAAAAGCCTGGGCATCTGGGTCCTGTCCTTGGGACTGGCTGGTGATCAGGGCTGAGCTGTGTGTGCTGGGAAGAGTGGCAAACCTCACAGAGCTGGTGCTGGTAGCCACAGTGTACAGTCCAATACCTCACAGCAAACTTCAGGCCTTCAGCAGGTGAAGCCAGGAGCCAAAAAATTATCATATTCAATATCAGCTTGGCTTCTGGAAAGCAGAAGCCAAGATCAAATTCTGTCAATGTCCTCAGCCCAAGTAAGAGCAGAGAATTTATGAAGCTAAAATAAAGATGGGCATTTCACCTTTCTCCAGAGTTGCAAGGAAACTGTCTGTAAAACAACTGAGGTTACCTTTTGGCACCTGTAAGGCTGAAACCTGGAGAAAGCAAGTCCGTGATACTGATGCTCACTGAGCTGCCCATACAGGGGTCTGTTTAGAAGGGGGCTTGTTTCCCTCTCTTTGCCTCAGACATCAGAAATAGGTAGGGCTGTCCTGCAGGGACCAGGAGCAAGACTTAACTCCCCATTAAAGTGCCCTGGGGCAGGGTGTGACACACATGGTGAGTGTACACCTGTGCCAGACTGTGGCTGCCCAGGTATGGTGCAAATTTACCACATGCAGCTGAACCTGCTCAGTCTCCCCAGAGGGGTGAACTGGGGAATGGAGACACACACAGGCACAGTTCATCCCCAGCCTGCTCTCCATGGTTCTCCTCTTGCCAGAGGCATGCTGCACCTGTATCCCTTGCTGCATGTCATCTCTCCAGGTGCCAGAAGTGAAGTGGGAACTGCCACGCCCTGCATGCTGCTGGACTCTGCTGGCTGGCAACCCTTTGGCCTTCTGCTGTGTCACCAGTGGGTGAAGTCAAGCAATTGTCTGCAGCCCAGACGAATTTGAGATACCAGCCCAGTTCTAGGCTGTAAACACATCCATCTTAGTGCTGTTGTCACTTGCATGATTAAAAGGGGGAAAATGGAAAGAGACAAAAAGTCAGTGGAAGACCAACTTGATGAAAAGGGGAAAAAAGAAGATCAAAAAGGAGCTTGATTAAAGGACTTCCATCCAGGCCAAGGGATACATACACTGAGAACAGCTTTGACTTGTTTTTTGTCCACTTCCCATTTTGAGGCACATTGAGGTAGGGCTTGACTGGTTTGTGCCATGTGAACACTGACACTGTGTCAGCAGTGTCAAAGACGAAGAGGTTTACACAGGCATGTGTTGCCTTGCCATCTCTCTTCCTTTGACTTTCTCAAGAGGGATCTGGACAGGGATGGGAAGCAGACTCTGATAAACTTTAGGGTTATGTCTCCATTCCTGTCACACTAGTTTCCAGTTTCTTGCACACCTGAAGTGATTATGGCCTAGGATGAACAGTCAAAAGTGCTATAGCAAGTAATGAAGTGAAAACTTTGCAGTCACTGAAAGCTGCTTCTCACTCACATTTAGGCATCGTACTATTTCTTTCCCAGATTTGGCAGTAGTATGAAAAAATTACATGCCCAACAACCCCTCAGCAGTGATGAAAGTGGGGAGCTCTGCACATGGCTTAGTAAAACTTTCAACTCTGCTGTCCAGAAGAAATTCTAAGCCTTCGTTTGGAGAAGATTAGCAAAAGATAATATCTCATTGGGGACTCTCCTGCCTGCCTGGATATTAATAGCAATGGATAAGGTGTGCTCTTTCTGTGTAAGATTTGCTAAAGACTGAAAGCAATGCTGTCAAAAAGCTCCATGGGTAAGACTTGGCTGGACAGGGAAGGAATGACAATCTTTGTCACAAAACTTTGGCTTCATTCCCATACAGCTATTGAATACTTTCTAGCTATAAAATGTAAAGTTCTAGTTTTACTAGCTGGAAAATGCCATCAGGGTTTTATCCAGAGATTTTTTTTGCTTGCAGTTTTGCCTTGTTAAAAGTTTCATTTGTTTTCCAAGTCAGAAGACCTTGTTCTAACACAGGTTTAAAGAGCATCTAGGCTGTCAGCAGTATTCAAAACTATTTTCCAACTTAACATGTACTAGAAAGACTGACTTCTCCAACTCCTTCCCAGTGCCTGGGGGAATTCTGCTGGTGGTGTTAGAACAGGAGAAGGCAGAGTAGCCTTAGAGTGAATGGACAAGCAGTCAACCTACTCTTCTTGCAACATCACATCAGCAATACATTGAGGGCCTGTTTCACTTATTAACTCCAACCCTGGAAGGCATCCAGTCATTTTAAAAAGGAGCATGTCATGGGTTTTGCTTTTAAAGAATCTGCAAATGGTCGGGATGCCCAGAAGAACAGATGCTGAGGCTCATCAGTAGCTTGAAAGCAAGGAGCTAAACTGGCAGGCAGAGCTGTGAGAAGTTAACATAATGGAAAAAACAACACATTTTCCATGTAAAACTTCTCTATTAAGTAGAACACGGCTGCACGGATTTTTTAAGCATTAAATAGTCTTCAAATCTCATTCCATCTCCCAGAAAAGAGGAAATATAAACAGGCCACATGCTGGGAAGATGGAGGAGATAGAACTGGTGACTTGCATTCTGATTGCAAGGAAACCTTTTCCCCCTTGGGTGGTCAGAGATATTGTGTTGAGTACATGCTGTTGAACATCTTACCTGGCAGGCACAGGCCATGGGACTGAACTCTGGCTGATGTGAGACTGGCTGAAGCAACTGTGTTCATGCTGACATGCAGAGCCACGTGTTTGTACGTGGCAGCTATCCTTGGCATAGCATGTGTGATCAGTCCTGCCTTCCCCTCCACACCACAAGGTACATAAAATCTCAATTCTTGTAGGTTGAAATGCATCTGAATGAATGAAGGAATACATCTGAAGAGCATTGCTTTGAATGGCCCAGCCAGTGACACTGTCCAGTTGATGACACTGAAGGAAGTCGCTTGGAGTACAGTTTTCCTTAGGGTAGGAACCAGTTTTACAGCTGGAGGCTGTCTGACATGACCTCATCACGCATCCCTAGGGAAGTATGGCAGCCCCATTTCCCAAAGAGGCGGGTGCAGTAGAAGTGGCTTCCAACTCAGCTGTTCCCAAACCTGCTAGCATGGCAGCTTGTCAAACTCCAGCTGCCACCCACATTGGGCACAAATCCCCCTGGCTTTGCCTTTCCAATACACACCCCAAGCCCGTTGCCAGAGAAAATCCCTGCTGTTGGCTGAGGCTGCCTGTGGTGTGGCTTGCACCAGCCTGAGCCTCCGATTCTTTTCCTTAGACGAAAGGGCTTGACAGCTTTTCAGTCTGACAGCTCATTCTTTCATGGCTTTAATGAGGCCTGTAATTGTTGTGGTTTACAGTAGTTAATTTTGGACTGTAGAAGCAGCCACGAATTGGATAGGAAAAGAAGGGGTCTTTATATTGCCTGTCAAATCGATCTCCCTTTCTCAGACACTCTCTTCTCCCACAGCATCTCAGTTGTGACTTTCTTCTCTCCTCATTGACTCCAGGCACCGCCTCATCCTCCTACAGAAGGGTTTTCCCTTCCCTGCCTCCCCAAAATGCCAAATTTCCCCTACTACCTTTCCTAGTGGTACCAGATGATATCTTCCTCCCTGCCCAGTGAACTCTCCTCCCAGCACAGCCCCAGCCTGGGGCATGCAGTGGCAGCGGTGTACTGGTCATACCATGGCCTCTGGCCCTGTCTGCAGAGCCAGGTCAGCCAAATGAGAGATGTCAGTCTGAGTAGATTTTTAAATTGCTTTCATTTCTCAATCTGACTGAATTGCACAGGCACAGCTCCACAGCACAGAAGACTATGCTGTTTGAGCAAGCAACAGCCCAAGGAAGGCCAGGAGTCTTTCCAATGGAGAAAACAGTTTCAGCTCAGTGAAGCCAGTTGCTAAGGCTCAGCACTGCAAAGGTACTTCAAGTTAGAGAAGTGATTAAGTGCTCTGCTGTGCCAGAGCCTCAAACCCTGCCACTTCATGACAGAAAAGAAAGATGTCTCAGCAAAATGGAGCCAAATTGCTTTCACAAAACTTGAGACATTTTGGATACAATCTCAGAGAGAAGCTTCCAGTTACAAGGGCATATATGACTGCCTGTTGATGTCAATGTTCTTATACATTGAGCACGTCCCGTCATGGGGTTTGCTTGCCTTGAGATGAATTTTAGAAGTGAGAACTCCTCACAGGAAAGACAAATTTTGATTCTGCTTGAAGGAGGTTATCAGAGCAGAAAAGGTAATTTCACACGCAGGGTCAACTGGCAAGCTGTGCTTTACTCTGCTCTGGGTTGGCAAAACAAGGAGCTGGTCTGTGTCAAGTTTGGGGCTGCCTTGCATTAAAAGTCCTCAGGAAAGCAGCTGGGGCAGTGCTGAGGCTCTGCTCCCATGGCAGGCAGACCTGAGCATGAGGGTCTGCTCTGCTATCAGAGGCTGCAAAGCTCTCAGGGCTTTCATGGTGGGCTGGTGGGCTACTGGTCATGTTGCTGGTTTTAGTCTGGGAAGTGCTGGTTTCTGCTCTTGTCCCAATGGCCTAGTGCTGTATTTTGCTGGACAAGACAACATTTTAAGGCATTCTGCAGATTTCTTTGTTAAATCCGGCCCTGGCAATCTCAATGCTGAGACCTGTTGATGGTTAGTTTGCTTAGGCAACCTGAACTCAACCTTAATGATTGCAAACGCACTGAGAGGTTACTGCTTGGCACAGGTCTGCATACACCTCCAGCGTCTCTACCAGGCTAAATTAGGCTTGTGCAGGTACCTAATTTTTATTTTTCCTTCTGGGCCTTTTGTATGATAACAGTGTAATGAAAATACACTGTGGGGTCTGAGGCCCAGGCAAGCTTTTTGCATCATAAGCTCCCACAGTTTCAGAGCAAGTGGTTCCATGGAGGCTTTGAGATGCAAGGTGCCAGCTGAGCTGACAGGTGCAAAATTTATGCTGTTCAAGCCCCCAGGACTTCAAAGAACAGAGACAAACTGGGAGTCAGGGAGAAGAGGGACTGTGGAAAGGGGCTTAGCCAGCTGTGTCACTTGGCAAGGCATTTTATGGGCAGCATCATGCACAAGCCCAGCAGTACAGTGCAGACAGGATTCTGGTCCTGTCCCATGCAGAACTTGTGCAATTGTTAGGGTGACAGTTTCTCGTGCGTCCTGCTGGTGCCCATTAGGCTTGTCTGGATGGATACTTGGACTGGTGCCTCAGTTTGAAGGTGCCAGCCATGCCACAGAGCAGGAACAGAGCACACTTCTGGTAACAAGGCCTTTCCATGTCTGCCCTGTTCCACTTTGGTGGGTAAGGCAAACTCTCTGTCATCACATTTAAAACCATGAATTGGTTCTTTGCTTGGACAGCAGTGGCGCTGCAGGCTGGAGCTGCCCCATGCAAGGCAGAGCTGGAGCAAACTCCTGGGCCCTGGTTTCGCCAGCTCCCACAAGCAGGTTTTTTTTGCAGTTCTCCATCAGAACAGCTACCTTATTAACACTCTCAGTAAAACAGAGATGGGGGACATACTTTGAGGGGCAGCAGTAGGTTGCCTTCAGTTTAAATTTGCTGGCAGCTGAGGTGCTCTGGGGAAGGGGTGTGCAGAGGAGAAAAGCCAGCCCCAGTGAGTCTGCCAGTGGGGACGAGCTGTGTCTGATGCTGAAGCCCAGTTCAGTGAGATGCTCTGCACCCCAACCTGCTGTGGCCAGGGAGCACCCCAGCTCTGAAGACAAGCACTGCTCCTTGGGCATTGTTGTATGGATGTTATGGGAGATGGTTTTTCCCTCTGTTTTCAGTTTGCTGACAGGTATATGGTTACCATGCATGGGTATGTCTGTTTTTAACTTGATTTCTTTTCAACATAGCAGGTGTGTAGTGAGTACTTTTCTGACTTCATCATGTCCTGTCAGCAGATTCATTGTTCTCAGTTCTGGAGAGCATAATCAGATTTGATCTGTTCATTTTTCACGGTTGTTTTCCAAATGGCCCACGGTGTAGTAACATGACTTCTTCCAGTTCCTCTCACAAGTATTTTTTGTTGGACACATTCAATTATGTACCAATAGTTATCCCAGCAAGACACCCCTGGATCAGAGACATGGGGCTTGGCTTTCTTACTAACAAGGGATGCTGGTTTTTGCAGAGGTGTTTCAGCATGGAGACAATCAATATCCAGCCTTAACATTGAGGAATGGCTGGTTTCTGGAAGAGCATCACTTTTTCCTGTATGCTGTATTCTCATAGCTCCTGAGCAGACAGGAAAGTTTGGACTCTGGGAGCGGAATATTTTGCTATGAGGAGAGAAGTGGATTACTAGAGACGCATAACATTGGATATCAACATGCGAATGGTAAAACATTAATTTTTGTTTTAAAAATGTGCTGTTAGAAATTGCTCTCCTAGCAACAAAGCACCTTTGTTTGCCAAGTGCTGAACGTTAACAGCACCGTATTTGTGCTAATTCCATCTGTTTCTGCTTGAGACAAGAGTTACTAAATGAATCAACAGCAAGCAGTACCAGTGTCAAAGACTTAATAAAAAGTATAGGATCATTGCCATGTAACCTCTCATCTCTTTGAAAAACTGAAATGCAGTGGTTGTCCCAAAGCTTCTGGATTACAGGGAAAAAGCATTTGAAGGAGAGGAACACTGGTATGAAGTGTTACTGACTTTATGTTGCTTACTGATACACCGTTGGACTTAATGTAGCTATAAATCTCCATTTTTAGGTATTTCCTCACAGTCTTGGCTAATGTAAACAGAAGAGGCTGAATGGTTAGATGCACAGAGTAAATGTTTTCCTCATCTTTGTACGGTGTTTCTTTGAATAGATTTGCATCTCTGCTAGCTACACATGCTTTCCTCAAGGAGAAGAGACTGGGCTAGGGTTTCTGAAACCAGCAGAAGTGAACATCACTGCAAGTAGCTTCAGCTGAGCTGTGGGCAAGGCTACTTTGCCTACTTCAGTGGGAACCCACTGCAGCTGAGGGGAATTTGATCTCACCAGAGACAGTTCATGTTTCTTCCTTCCATCTTCTCGCAATTTCCATTGCTTGTTTCATCTACCAACAACCAACTTCCTTTTATTTTTCTCTAGTGGATGGTGTCCTTTCTTAAACTGCAAACACATATTGTTCTGAAAAGAAATGGGGATGGCACAGGAAGTTGCTTAGTTGTGCAGATTTTAATACTGACCTGGCTTTCCTCTAAGCCCTTGGGTACATCTTTAATGATTCTCTTCATATTTCCTGTCTGCTGGATGATTTCTGGCACATAAAGGCTGAATGAGAAATATGCTCGAAAAAGTTTTGAGAAGTGTCAAATCTCAGGATAGATCCATTGAGGATAACAAGGGTCTTCTTGGTTTGCTCTACCCTGCTGGGGATTTTTCTCCTTGGGGTAAACTCATGGAACCAGAGACAGAGCCTTTGAGGAAGGTCTTGGGAATTCTTCACTGTAAGGGTGGTGAGGCACTGGAACAGGTTGATCAGACAGGCTGTGGATGTCCAATCCCTGGAAGTGTTCAAGGTCAAGTTGGATGAGACTCTGAGCAACCTTGTCTAGTGGAAGGTGTCCTTACCCTTGGCAGGGGGCTTGAAACTAGATGATCTTTAAGCTTTCTTCCAACCCAAACCACTCTATGATCCTATGAATTTAGTTTGGGATGCAACACAAAGCATGTCCAGCTGTAGCACACCTTATGCCTGGGCAGTCCTGTGTCAGCATCACATGAGATAAGAGAGGCAGAAACTGTCTGAGTACTTGCAGAGCTGAGGAAGGGAGAGCATGCCTGTAAGCATCTCCAGAGGAGCAGATTTCACTGATGGTGTCAGTTATGAACACATGTTGTTATTGTTGTTTGTTTCCTTTTAAATGATAGATTACAGGATGATATTTAGAAGCAGCAGGAAATCATTATGAACTGAAAAGATTTGCCAGTGTCAGTCTGGCACAAGCAGGTTCAAATATTCCTCTTTCCCTCTTTCCTGTCATTGCCCTTCAGCAAGAAGTGAATGTTTTTGCACAGAGCTGAGTGTGTGTCCATTTGGTGTGACTGGCTTCATATATGCAGTAGAAGAAGGTGCTAGGATCAACTCTAAACCCTATTCTCTTGTCTTCCCTAAAATTTACTTTAGAACTATTTGTAAAGTCATAGGTCAGAGAATGATTTTCAAGTGTTCACACATTAAATGAAGTGAAGATCCTTTAAAAAGCAAATGCTAAAAAGTGTCTTTTTCCATAGGAAGACATGGTTTGGGCTGACTTATTTATTTAGAATGGACATTTAGAAATATACGCAGCTGAAAATGTCAAGAGTTTTAGGACTGGGTGAAGTAATGTCGGTCATGACAGAACCAGTAAACACATCTCACCCAGCAGAAACAGACTGCGACTGGCATAATAAAATAACCACAGTTATTCTCATTGCAGATGAAGGTCAGTTTAGTCATAATGTTAGCTGTGCCTCCCATCATAAGGGCATTAATGTCTCCAAAAGAATATTTGCAGAGAAATAAAGCAAGCAGCTGATTACAAGCAAATTGGTTCATATGTTTTCCAGAGAGCTGAACTTCTGAGCTTGCTCAGTGAGCACTGACTGCAGGTCACCTGGGTTTATAGCAGTCTGATTACACTGATTTCCACAAGGAGAATTGCATTTTGTTCCTGCTCTGATATCCAAAGGCTATTCTGTAGTTAGCTGAAATGCAACAAACAGTAACCATTTTCACTGTCTCGCATTTCAAATAGATTAGAGAAAGTTTGTCAGGAGAGCTGGTTCAAATTACTGTAATTATTTCTGCCACAGCTTATTACACAAACAATGTATTGAGCATATGATAAGAATAGAGATAAAATTAGTTAAAGGAACCTAATCTAAATTTATTCCCTTGTCTAAAGTGTTCAGTTAAATTAATCTCAAAATGAAGAGGTAGAAATGGGCTGCAGTCACTTTCAGTGGGGACAGCTTGTCGTGACATATACTGAGGAGATTGCCCAGCTGTCAATGTGTGACAGGCCCTGCACCCAGCATTGCACAGGTGGGATGTAGAGTGCTTCCAACAAAGCATTCCAGCTCTCCAAGCTGGAAAACTACTCTTCCGGATATCAGAAGGCAGTCAATATGTAATAGCACCACACAGGTGGGATGTAGAGTGCTTCCAACAAAACATTCCAGCTCTCCGAGCTGGAAAACAACTCTTCCGGATATCAGAAGGCCCTCGAGGCTAGATCCAAAAGCGATTTAAGCAAAGTCACATATGGGCTAGAAAACAACGCAAGATCACGTGTTCCTACTAAGGAGTATTTAATTTTTGCAACTAATGGGAGCTTTTCTGAGTACAAACCTGCACTACTGACCTGACGACTGTATTATTCCCCCAGAACTTCTTGGATTTTAGACTCCTGAAATAAATTTTCAGGTCTTTCCTAAACCTATTTCCTACTTTTTCTTGGAGTTTTCCTGTGTACTTTTAAAAGCTGTTTCTAAGGAATAATTCTTCCCTGTTTTTTTCATTTTTTATGTCATCACATAGTGATTAATACCAGCATCCATAAACTCCCCTTTCTAAGTCACTTTATAGCCTACATGCAATACCAGCTGAGTTAATAGCGTGCATGTTTTTTCTCTCATGAGGCAGCTCCCAGTAGGTTATAGGCAAATATTTGTACTTCACAGTATGAAGGCTTCATAAGCATCCTTTTAATTAAACCCTGGTACTCAGCAGAGATCACTCAAGACTGCTCATTTTGGGCTGTGTGGCATTGCAGGAATAAAATTTTCATTTATTCCCATCTGTTTCCAAAATTGTTTTTTCCGGAAAAGTGATAGAGGCTTTAATGAAGCCTGTGAAAAGTCAAAAAAAACATCTCTAATTGAATGCACTCTTGGGAATTCACTTGGAAACAATCCTCTTCATTTTTTTTTGTCTCCCTTTTTGACTGCCAGTGTAGAACCACAGAGTTAATAGCAGCTCTCTAAAATAAGCTGGTTTGTGTGTTGGGTCCAGCCACAGTCATCTCTCTCCAAACCTTCCCATTTGGCGATACCAGACGAATAACGGAGGAGAAGCATGCAGCTGGGGTGGAGTGTAAAGATGTGCTGAAGGTGGCTTAGCTGAATATGAGAAATGCCTTTCTTTTGGCAATAAGCCCCCGCAGTCCATACACAAAAGACCATGGAGAGAAAGGAAAGGGCAGATGATAGCTGTTTCAGAAGAAAGCTCTGCATTTCTCTCTGCTATCTAGTGCTCCCAGAGTACAACTTTTCCTCTAAGTGCCCCTGTTGGTCTCAGCTTGAAAAACCTCAGACCGAGGGAGACAAGCTCCAAAAACGTGGGGCTCCAAAACCTAAAGCAGTGGCTGACAAGGAGTGCACAGCAATCACCAGCTGGCCAGGCAGGAAGAGAGGCAGCACAGTGGTCTCAGAGGGAGGGAATGCATGCAGCGCTGGGACTGACTGAGGCTGGCCTTATCCTGTCTCTGTTAGGAGCTGTCACCTTGTGGGACTGGTTCAGAGCAGGCTGCCAAGTTTGCCAAGAGGCTGCATCAACAGTAATCAGCATCTCCCCCGTAGCTTAGCTTACAGTGAATGGAAGATGGCCAAATCCCACATGATTTCCTGCAAACCATCGTTTCAACATCTTTGGTGCTCCTCCAGCCAATGACAGCTCCTGAATGGTCTTCCCATAACTCCAATTTCAGTGATGAGCTGAGCTCCAGATATGAGGATTTTGTGTCATCTGCTGACAAGTGTCTTGAGACACCCAGTCACCCGTAGGCACAACTGTGGAGACACCATCCTCTTTAAATTTCAAACTGGCAGACCAGGAAAGAAATGCCACCAACTTAGAGTATTTTAGGGTGCTGCCAAGTTTTTTTATAAACTTGAAAAACTTAGCTCTGAATGAATGAACAAGCATCTTCAGATACCAAAATGGACTGCACAGTATTTGAGGCATTCAGATTCTTAAAGAAAGCTTATTTTTAACAGGTGAGATTGGCCTAATGTGCTTTCCTACAGACAGCCCATTTCCTCTCGTTTTTAAAAATCTTTTTGAGTATTTTGTTGGAAAACATGGAAAGATCAACACTAAAGAAGTGCCAGACCCATAAAGGTCCGCAAAATAAAAGAAACTCTTGTTAATTGTAAGAACACAGGGATTTATATTTCTAAAGGCTGCTTTCTCGTGCTATAAACTTAATGAAATAGATGAAAAATGGTCTTCACAGCTTTATCTGTGTTGGTGTAATGACTCAGTTCTGTGGGGTTTTCTACTCCACCGATCTTAGCAGCATGGGAATGGTTTACCCTTGAGTGGTAAAATGAGTGTGAGTTGTATTAATCTCTTCTGAAATAGCCACCACAAGCATTCAGACAAGCAGAGCTTTCCTCATCAGGAAATAAAGGAATTCTTAGTTTCTCCAGTGAGGTTAAAGCCATGGTGTCTGTCCTGCATGGCAGAGCTCTTGCGACCCCCCTGGACACAAGTTGCCAAAAACCTGCTGTTTCAGAATTTCCTATTTGATGATGCTGACAGCCCAATGCAGAAACACCATTCTTTCAGAGTGTGATAGAGTGCTTGGAAGCTACTAAGCCAGGCATCACATACAGAGAATCATGCTATTTGCAGCATTTATTTTTGGTGTCCCATTGGGAGCTTTCAGAGAGAAAGCACTTGGCATTGTAGCCTGCAGTTGGGCTCTGCTCATACAAATGTTCCAGGAGGATTTAACTGAGATAATTCAAAATTGACTGAAAAAGCAAAGTGGGACAAATCAGACTCTGGACCCAAGTTATGGAGAGCAGCAATCACGTGAAGATTGCAGCCACGTGGTCAAGGCTCCATTGTGCATTTTTTTCGATGCTGGGTCTGTACCTCTGGAGGGATGGGAATGGTAACAGATGTGGGGACCATTGCTTGCCATTCCTTCTCCCTCCCTTCTTCTCTCCTGTAACAGGCATGATAAGGTCTTATGGCTCCAGACCTGCCCCTCCTTCTTGTGGCAGCCACTTTGAATTCTCCTCCACTGCTAGTAAGCCCAGCACAAGCTTTGGCGTGAATAGTTCAGTCACTGAAAACTCTGTCTAAGCTGATTTGCTCCATCTCTACAACTGTCCTGGGAAGGTCAGTGGGGTGTGCAAAACGTCCACTTTTCTTCATTTCTCTTGAAATGTCAACTAGAAGTACCTTGAGCCATGTATACACACGAACATGCCTGTGGAGAATTTCTAAATTAATACAATCATACTTTAATAGCAGAAGCTTTTCTCTTTGAGCAAAGCACAGATGCAGCATGATTTGTTTGCCTCTGAGCAGGGAGAGATGGGAAATAATGCGTTTTTTCAATAAAATCCAGCTGTTGATTTTATAATACAGTCAATAGCTCTGCAACTTCAAGAGACACATGTCCTTGCTGCAACTGTTGGATCCACAGCTGCTCTCTCAAAGTTAACCATTGGAATGTGGGACTGATTCAACCCTGGGAGATCAAGCCTGACAGATGTTCATCACATCTGCTGTTGAGAGCTTCCAGTAGACAAGATCCCACCATCTCTCCATCACAATCTTCTCTCATATTGATCCAAAACCTCCTTTACCACAAATTAAGTGGATTTCTTCTTGTTCTTTGTTTTAAGCTATATAGGGAAAATTGTGAAAGAGAAAAGTGTTACAAGGCAGAAATAAAAGGCACAGATATAAAGAGGAAAGAAGCCAACCAGGCAAGAATGTTACTGAGAAAGGTCAAATAGTTATACACAATCAAATATAAAACTTAGTCTAATGTAATTTTGATACTGTCTCTCTGTTTTATTAAAATAATTTTAGATTTGGTGCCTGCTGTTGTCTGTCTTATGAATAAATCTTACAGGAGTTCTCTCTATGCCCAGATCCAAAGAGAAAATAGAAAAATATATGGATCAGACCTTAAGATTTCCTTTTTGTAGGTATCTGTTGGGTTGGACAGCGTGACACACAGACAGCTGCTCCTTGCACATGGTTATAAAACCAGTTGTGCATGGTAGTTCCACAGAGACTATTTCACCTTTTTTTTTCACACAAGAAAATCAAGGCAGAGAGCGTAAAAAACTCAAAGGAAGATAATTTTGCTTCTTTCCCTTTTATTCTCCAGATGGCTTATCCCTTCAGAGGAAGAAATAAGATTGGTTTGAGGCAGTCAGTTCTTGACAAGGTCATGCTGATACTTTTATATCCCATCATTCTCTTTCAAGCCTTATTAATTGTTTTGTTAACAGCCATGGTGTGATGGACATCATGCTGATATCTGAGTCATTAAAAGTGCATATGATTTTCTGCTTCCCACTGCTGTCCTTTAATGAAGGGGTCTGGGTCCTCTGGGGCTAAGACAACAGATGGTAGAGAAGCACCTGCCAAAAGAGCAGGAGGGGAGGGAATGATGCATGTGGTGGTATCCTGCACCAGAAAATTAATAAAATCCAGAGCATGACTGTTCATTACTTCAACAGAAAGCCACAACTTAAATGAACATCAGAGAGGATCTTAACACATTCTTGTGTGGCATCCCAAGTGTACTGCGAGTGTCCTTCCAAACTGGTGAGTTCTCTCCAGAAAGATGCTGTTTTGGGCAGTGTGTCTCAATAAACACAATTTTTCATGCCACAGATGACATGTTCTCTGAGTCACCCCAGTCCAGTACACTTATCCAGCTCACCACAAAACCCACTGCACTGTACATTCTGATCTGTGGGGAAGGCTCGGCATGCTCATGGCCTCCACACTAAGAAGAAAGGTGAGGAGCAGCAGGGCTGGGCCTAGGCTGCTGGCCTCTGCCCTCTCTTTCCAAGCAGTGAGGTTGTCACTCGGCTGACTTTCCCTTCCTATCCCGCTGGGGTTCCTGGAGGAGCTGGCCAGTGAAGGCATGACTCCTGTACCAGGAACTTCAGAATGCATGTGGATGGGGCTGTGAGAGCATGTCTTGCTGCCCAGGTCCTGCTTGGGCCCTTCTCTCAGACTATGGGGAGCAGAATAAATACCAGATTTGTAGATGCCGCTTGGCATGACCACTTGGGGACACTCCAGACTGGAAGGGACTGCTCTCACATTCAAGTAAGCACAAGATGTGAGCAATCTGCAACCCCTTTTTTATGCTGAGCAAATAAAAGCTGTCTTGGTCTTCACAATTTCTCTGCTTTTGTGCTCTTCTTAAAATCAGTGGGCTCCCTGCCATGAGAGGTTTGGACTCTCAGAGGCTTATAGGTGGAAAATACTCTCACTTGGTGTTTGCTGAGGCTGAACAGCAGTGTGGAGTTGAATGACAGGCTTTCAGGCTGCCAGCACCATGGCAAAGCTCTCAGAGGATAAAGAACAGAAATGTTTAATAACTGAAATCCAGACTTTTCAAAATGACTCAGAAGCAAATGCCCTCATGGGTGTGGAGAGAATAGGAAGGGGACCTGGAGAAAAAAAAAACAAACCAAAAGAGATGTCTCTAGGGAAGGCGTCAAATTCTGCTACTGGGGGCTTCTGGAGACATGTCTCAGCAGAGTTCTCTAAGATTTTCTCTATTTATACATTTTTCAATGCAAATGCAACTGATCCAGTGTCTTTCTGGGAGGAATACAAAAATGAGGAGCTCTTTCAAAATCGAATTGCTAAATCTTTCAAACAGTAATTTTACTAATGTTCACTCGTAATTACTTAGTCATGAAGAAGCTGGAGGTCCAATTTATGCTTAGGGATTTTTAAAACCATTGTCCTGTAAGTGTTGCAATACCTGTGCTCTCAGGTGCTAACATCAGCATACAATAATAAGACCAGTTGTCATCAAGGTACCCAGCCCCCCTGAGCTGGAAGACGGAGACAGGGAGCAGAATGAAGCCTCCACAGTCCAGGAGGGAATGGTCAGCAAACTGCTATGCAACTTAGACCAGCACAAGTCCATGGGGCCAGATAGGATTCACCCAAGAGTACTGATGCAGAAGAGCTCACTAAGACACTTTAAATCATTTAACACCAGTCCCAGTCAACCAGGTAGGTCCCAGGTGACTGGAAACCGGCAAATGTGATGTCCGTCTATAAGAATTGGAAGGAGGATCCAGAGAACTACAGGCCTGTCAGCCTGACCTCGGTGCCGGGTAAGGTCATGGAGCAAATCATCTTCAGTGCCATCATGCAACAAGTGCAGGACAACCAGGAGAACAGGCCCAGCCATCATGGCTTTGTGAAAGGCAGATCCTCCTTGGCCAACCTGATCTCTTTTTACGACCAGGTGACCCGCCTGGCAGATGAGGGAAAGGTTGTGGCTGCTGTCTACCTGGACTTAATAAAACACTTGACACCATTTCCCACAACATTCTCCTGCAGAAACTGTCTTCCCATGTTATGGATGGATGTATTCTTCTCTGGGTAAAAAACTGTCTGGATGGCTGGGCCCAGAGACTGATTGCGAATGGAGTTAAATTCAGCTGGTGGCCAGTCACTAGTGGAGTTCCCCTGGGCTCTGTACTGGGCCCAGTCCTGTTTAACATCTTCACTGATGACCAGGATGAGGGGATTGAGTGCACCCTAAGGGAATTCACAGACAACACCAAGGATGGTAGGAGTGTCCATTTACTGGAGGGTAAGAAGTCTCTGCAGAGAGATCTGGAAGGCTGGATCAATGAATCAGGGCCAACTGTATGACGTTCAATAATACAATAAGCTGAGTCTTGCACTTTGGGTCACAACAGCACTACAGGCTGGGGGATGAGAGGCTGGAAACCTGCCTGGGGAAAAAGGACATGGAAGTATTGAATGGCTGAAAGATGGCTGAACATGAGCCAGTGCATGCCCAGATGGCCAAAAGGCCAATGCTGTCCTGGCCTGTGACAGAAATAGTGTGACCAGCAGGACTAGGGTAGTGATTGTCCCCCTCTGTCTGGCACTGCTGAGGCCACACATTGACTCCTGTGTCCACTTCTGGGCCCCTCACTGAGGCACTGGAGTGAGTACTGAGCAGGACAACAAAGCCGAGGAAGGGTCTGGAGCAGAAGTCTTATGAAGAGAGGCTGAGGGAGCTGGGGTTATTTAACCTGGAGAAAAGGAGGCTCAGGGGAGACCTTGTTGCTCTCTACGACCACCTGTAAGGGGGTGTCAGTTTCTTCTCCAAGGCAACTAGCAAAAGGACAAGACGTAATGGCGTCAAAGTTGCATCAGGGGAGGATATTAGGAAAAAATTCTTTTGCAGAAAGGGTTGTAAATCATTGGAACAGGGAAGTGGTGGAGTCGCCATCCCTGGAAGTGTTCAAAAAATGAATGGATATGGCACGTGAGGATATGGTTTAGTGGTGAACATGGCAGTGGTGCTAGATTGACAGTCTTGTATGTCTTAAATGTCATCTCCAATCTTAACGATTCTGTGATTCTACTTGAAACAGTTTCCTGAATAAGCAGTTTCTGGGCCAACTGCTTATATCATTGCCTGTGCTATTAACTTTAATGGGTTGGAATAAGCACAGTTCTGTCCCCTGTAAACCAAATTTAACTCTTGTTTTCAGAATGTAGACTTTGAAAAACAGAAATGCAAGTCTGTCATATTGGCAGTTCCAGCAGTTCAAGAAAACAACCCAAGGGTCCTGTCTGAACAAGCGTATGCCTTATTATCACCATAAACATGGTAAAACCATGGTAATATTTAGAGAAGACTTGGAAACTGGGAAAGCAGATTCCAACAAGAAACTTTAAAAAATGTTTAAAGGCAATATTAACAACAAAGAAGGTTCAATAGTTCATTTCATAGGTCATGATGTCCTGAGACTTGAGTAATTACCAAAAACTTGTTTTAAGTTTGTAGGCAAACTGGAGTAATATAAACTAACACTATAAAAATGTGGGTGAGGTTTTCAAAAATACTTGAACAGGGTTTAACAGAGTTCCTTCCCATATTGCATTGCATTTTGATGCAAGACAAGTCAGAACCAGACAAAGATTTTGAAAAGTCCTTTGTCTTTTCTCCAGCATTCCGTTTCAGTGCTGCCATGCAGGAAAATAATGCACTTTCTTATCTTCAGACTGTAAAATCATGTATTTTAATTGCACTAATTGAAAACAAGACTATTTTGGCTGAAAATAAAGGCTGACTTGCACTTCCTATCACAAAAGCAGATGATATCTGCATGGAAAAGATGTTCAGATGATAATTACTCAGCATTTTCCTCCAAACTTTAACACAATTTCTGAAACGTAGCTTTATCCCACCCATACTGTGAGATCTCAGGGGGTTCATATTTGTGCTCCTTCAGCTTCTGCTTGTGGCACTTGAAAGGACAAGGAAGACTTTCTTGTCCTGATGAAGAAGTCTCCATTCTTCCTAAAGGCTTTTATTACAAGGTTGATCAAGGTGCATTGCTGAAAGCCTGGAGATGTGAAGATGCATGTGAAATTGGCAAAGGAGATTGACTAGAAAAAAAAAAGTAAAGACTGGGGCATTATCTAAAAGAACAAAAACTCTGGAACAGAACATATTTCCCTTTCCTAAATTAAATCCAAGTTTGTATGCTGCAAATGAAGATAATCCATGAGTTGGTGGGTAATAGTGCCAGTGAAATCTGAATTGCTTCAAATTGCTGAGGCTCAAACTTCGAGTTTCTGGGCTTTTTCTAGTAATGGAAGGACTATACTGAAGTCTTGTCTTTTTTGGTGGCACTAATAGATTCGGTAGCCACTGTACATTCATGTATTTCCCTGAAACACAAAATTTATGTCTGCATCTCCTCTCTGTCAAATCTGATAAAAACTGCCTAGGGGATTCAAAAGTTATTAGGGATACATATGAAAAGGTATACACCTCTATTGCTATGACTACAGAAGCCTTAGTTCTTTATGAACGCAGGATAATTAGGCTGAAACCAGAGTTGAGTGAAGAATTCTGCTAAGATTTTGTTCAATACTAAACCTATTATGATTTTATTACGTTTCCTAATATGAAAGTTACTGGTGGGATGAATTTTTGTTTTTGACAGCATTTGCTGCAAGACAGTGCTGATTAATCGCGTAAATACAGTATTTTCAACTAGCATTGTGCCGAAGCTGCTCCTGTAGGCAGTCAGATGTGGCTGAAGGGACATGCAGTGCCATGTGACTTTGGCTAACTAACTGGGTAGCTCAGATATTGGATCTCAGATACATGAACAAATAGTTGTGGTGAACAACTTGTGAGCCAGTCACAGACAGATGTTTACTTGTGGAAAACTTTCAGCTAATAGTAAGTATTTCTGAAGAAGTCATAGTCTGTTTACAGGCAATTTCTGGCATGAAGGGACTACATTCATCAATTAAAATGTTTAGTCTGAATTGTTTTCCAACTGTAATTGAAACTAAAGGAAGAACTGGCTAATCTTGGTTGCAGCACTTTTCTTTTAAAAAGCTCCAACACATATGCCACTTCTTGAAGTATTGGTAACTATGCATGAGTTTGTTCAACTTTTTCTTTTCTCAAGGGCGTGGTAAGCATGCTGCCTTTCCTGACCCTCTGTGCTGGTTGACAGGTTCTTGGTGAAGTCTCTCAAAACTTAAGAAGGAAGTCAGTAAGAGCAGGAAATTAAAGCATGTCCAAATAATGCTAATGATATTGCATAGGTTTGCCAAACCATGGCAACTCACAGCTGATCACAAGGTGGGTGTTCAGTTTAAGTAGGAACATCCTTACCTTGTGTTTTCCATGGAAGCTTTTCTCTAACAGGAGCCTGGCTGGGACTCCTTGGCAGGCTGCACCGTTTGCTCTGCCAGCAGTAGCTGTTACCCAGCCAGGGAGACCCTACTTTCCCTGGTACATTTCCTGGTACATTTCTCCAGTTTCTGTTGATGCTTTGTGTTGTGAAGGACTAAACTCCTGCAGCCATATAATAGAAATGAATAATCCACTCTAGATGTCAGGATGCTGGTTGGCTGCTAAAACACTGTAAACCAAAAACCATTGCTAGCAACAGGAGCCTTGGAGAAGGAGGGCAGAAGGACTCAGCAGTTCATGGCTGCTGCCAAAATTCATGGCAATCTATGAAATGAGAAGTCCTTTGAAAGATCTGCCCCAAAGGAGAAAAGGCACTTGGGCTATGGATTAGAGGTGAGAACACCACCAGAAATCTCAGCCCACCATGGTGTTCTTCACCAGAAAAGTCCCAAAGCCCTTCCTAGGTGGGGCTGTCTGAAGGAGAAATGCCAGACCAGGGCTAAATGAAAGAGTCCCCCCTCCTTGCTGCACTTGTTTTCATGCAAGAGACCTGGGTCAGCTGGGAGACAAACTGTACATGCTCAAGACAGTTTAGGCCACTTCTCAGTTCCCTGCCTGTAAAACAGAGCTATCAAAAGTTCATATAGGCTGGTTCTGGCAGTCAAATGAGTAGCATTGATGAAATCAACTATTGTGGTTGCTCACTCTTGTGATTTTCCAGGCTTTTTAGAACAGCTGGATCAGTCTATAAGGGAAATGCGACACATTGTCTCTTAGTTTTGCTGTTGTTTTTGGCAACATGGAAGTATCTCCAGCCCGCTCCATTACCCAATAGCAGAAGACACACCGCTTCCTCATAGATGATATGGTTTCAGCTTGTAACTTACAGTGTAATGAGCAAGGCAGATTTGAAAAATATTACATTTAAAGGCAGTTTAACTGGATATACACTCTTTGGAAAGCATCAACAGCAAAACTGAAAACCAATATTAGTACTCGAATGTCACTAAAACCACACAGCCTGTGACTGGAGCCAGGAAAGAAAGCCAGTATTCCCATTCTGTGTGGATTTAAACAGGAGTCATTTGGAATCCATGGGTGTTGGTCGGGCTGTTGCAATGATAGAGTGTGCTGGACTAGTCACAGATAAGCTAACGCCTCATAAAGAGAAAACTAGTTGGTGCTTTTCGGATAAACTTGTTACTGAAATGTTGGAAACCTCTTTGTCTTTTTTGTCTTTTGTTTTAGCAGGAAAGCCAGTTGCAGTAAATTAGGTAGGTTTGCTGGGTGCAGATCTCAGAACAAAGGTTTTCCTTTCAGCCAACTTTATTCATGCCGATGATGACAAATATCAGAGGTCTCAGCTGACTAGAAGAATTTAACTAACCTTCCACAAACGTGTCATACAACTCCACAGTGAAAAATTAATAGAGGAAGCAGAAAGAACAGTGACTACTTTATTGCAATATCCAATGTAATTTTTTCAAGACACTGTTCCATGACAGTGAGGGAATTCTGGTCTAGATCTTTATTAAAAGGTGATCCAGATCAATGCAGGCTAGTAAAATACAGTCTTGAAGACTCAAAAACCTTGAGGCAAGGAAACAAAAGTAAACCACCACATCTATTATTTTTTAATTCCCATAATCTCCTAAACTGATCTGACCTAGGACCTCTGGGCATTGGGGCTTGGCTGCAGATCAGAAGAAGAGAGAGAAGTGGCAGAAGGTGGTTCAGGTCCCTCACTGAAGTTCCAGCGGTGCTGGCTTGGCTGCTAACACAAACAGAAAGCAAATAACACTCAGAGCCCCTGCTGGTAAATGGTGTTGATTTATGCCAGTGGAAAGAGCAGACCTGAGCTCAGTGTACACTTCTGGGTGAAGACAAAAGCCTTCCAGGCAGAACTAGTAAACTAAGGAAAGTCAAAGAGGAAATTCATGTGGCAGTGTTGTCAGCATTACTGTGAGGGATGGTGGTTGTGGTCCCGGGCACAGGCCCCATCCAGCTCAGACACAAACACCCTTCAGCCAAACACGGTCCAAGTGGCAATGCCCTGTGCCCCTAGAGAGCCCCCGTGGCTGTTCATGCAGTGGTCTGGCTCCACTGGTGTCCCAGTCCAACATCTCCAATATCTCCATATCTACTGGTTTGTGTAGCCACCAAAACTCTGCTGTAACCCAGAACCGGTGGGGGGTATGGCTAATTTGGAAGCAGGCTATGAGGGGGCTAGAAGAGTACGAGTGAAACATCAGCTCTTGGAAACCTGATCGAGATTTCTCAGTATGTCAGCAGCTCTTTGAGAGAAACACAAATTACTGAGCCTCCTATATGATATAAAATAATTGTGAGATTGGAGAGTCCAGCCAAAACTCTAGCTGCACAGAGCTTTTTCCCAGATAGCTGGAAGTGTGTGTGTAATGCATGTGAGAAACCTTCCACTCCTTCAGAGCCCCAACACATGCTTCCTCCTCAGGCTCGGCAGGAGAGATGTAAGGCTGAATCCAGTTCAGGTACAGCCTATCTTTTAAAGGTATCTGGAGTCTGGGCATGCCAGGCAAGTGCTGCAGGCCCTGTGCTCCCATGCACTTTCCTGTCTGGCACCAAACTTCCTCATTAGTTTGAGCAGCAGGGGCTGCACTGCCAAAAGGAGATAGTTTAATTACTGTTTTCCTCCCTCCTCTCTTATGAAGTGGCTGTAAAACTACTCACTGCTGAACTTGAGCCATCCCAAGGAACTGACTGAGTGAAATATTTAAGAGGGCTATTTATTTAGGCGTCAGCTTCACAGGCTTCCTTCATAGCTGTCTGTACAACTCTGAAGCTACCGAGTATTTCCATAGCAAATAATATGATTTATTAGGACTGTCTTGGTTCCTATGCACAAATTCTCTCAACCGTGCACAGATGGATGGTGTGAAATGGAGTCAAATACCAGACGAGCTGGTTCAAAACAAGGGACCTCAACATGAGGCCACCCCAGACTGGAAGGCACTCAGACCTGGGTTTCTGAATTCCCCCAAGCTTGAACACAACAGCTTGCATGGAATCTTCAAAGGTGGGACAAAATGGGATTAGTTTATTGGGAAATAGGAAGTCAGCTTGCATGTCCTTGCTCTGAGTGCTAGCTAGCTCATAGCATCTGTGGAAATAATTCCTTTCAATAAAAAGCCACTTTAGCTGTTGCAAGATTGTAATTCCCTTGTGCTCCCAGCCAGCACACAGTACATGGAACATGCTGGTAGCCCTTAGGCTGGTGAGCCCCACAGCAAGGCAGTGGGTGTGATTAACAGACAAACAAAGCAGCAGATGGGAATAGACAGCGTGGAATCCACAGACCATCAAGAAAACTGGTTGTCCAAATAAAAACAATCTGAAGCATTAACACAATGAAAGCAAGACTCAGATCTGCTTATTAAACTTTGGGGTTTTCTGGTAAAGAAAATGGAAGGAAAGTACTTTTGCATCTCCTATATGGGGTACATGACCAATTAATACAGGAATCTTGAAGACAAATAATTTCAAACCACTCCTCATCCTTTCAGGGACTGAATGACAGGTCTTCTTGAGAAGGAGGTGAAGAAGAGATGCATACATCATTTTAGCTTTGTTAGGTTCTCTTCGGGTGTTTTGTAAGATACTCTTATAAGACAGCTTGGGAAATAGGAACCAAATGGTTACAAAACTGGTTTGGAAGCCATATACAAAGAGTAGCTGTCAGTGGAGCAGCACTGCATAGAAAGTCGAAAGAAGTACGGAAGTACAGAAATAGACCTCTCCTGTGGACAGCAGTATACACTGTTTACCTCAATTAACAGAAAGATGAAAGAAAGAGCATGCTTATTAAATTTATATCTGGTGCCAACTTCTCAAAATACTCAAAGACAGGGTGAGAGTTCACAATGATCTTGACAACTTGGATCAGAGGTCTGAACTGATGGAAAAGGAGAGCACCTCGGGAAGCAAAATGTAAACTACAGAGATGGACACAAGTTTCCTGTTGCTTCAGGTCTAGCTACAATTAACCAGCAGCTTTCTAAACACCAGGATTCCTGTAGCTCCTAAAAATATTGGCAAGGATTAGCACACGTCGTGCAGGGCTTGCTGTCACAGATAGCTGTTTGATCTACTTCTTCTCCAACCAACTGCTGCATAAAGCAAAAAGTACCTTCTGGTAAAGAAATTGCTGTAGGAAAGGAGTTGAGGTGATTTAGGTCTTCAGTAATTTGTTTTGCAAAAGGTGCATTTTCCTCAGTTTTCCTTAAGGAGGTGCAGAAAACTTTCCAGTTTGTGTTTTAAAGTTTTATTTTCATGGGGTTCAGATGTTTCTATCAATGTCCCTCCACTCGGGATGTTCCTTGTGAAAACTGAACAAGTTTCCTGCTTCAGAAACCAAGAGTGAATGGGCAGTCCCCTCCATACAACAACACTGAAGGGCCAGTGGAGACCAGGGCATCCAGGTGACCCTGCCAGGGCACTGTGCCGTGGCTGTGTGGTGGCACTGCAGAAATGGGGACAGACAGCAGGTGATCCACGGCAGTGCAACGCCCTGGGCTCTGCATGCACCAAAAACATCCCTGAGAGAGAGAAACAGGAACAGCGTAGACAGCCACAGAAGTCTGAAGGCTGGACGTGATCCTTGTGATGGGAGATCAGTGTATTCAGCCGTTCTGGGGGGATATGACAAAGTCCAAGGACTGGAAGTTGGAAACAGGCCAATTCATACTTGAAATAAGTAAGTCCCTACTTTCTGAAGTAGAAAGGTAACTATAGTGCAGATTTTTTATTTCCTGACCTCTTGAAGAAGACATTGAGTACTTTTCTAAAAGATATGCTCTGAGGCAGGATAAATCTGTTGTCATCTGTGTGCAGCTGCTCCAAGCCCAGCAGTTAGCAGTGTCACTGAGCTGGTACAACCCTTCTCGGGACGAGTGGTCTTCCTTCACCAATACCTGCCACACTGGCCACTGCTCACCCCATGGACTCTTTCCCAGGACTACTTCAGCTGTGGGATGGGTGTGTAGAGCTTGGAGGTGGGGTGTCATGGCTCACAGGCCCTGATACCTGGGCAGATGGTTCTTCCAGCCTCCCTGCAGCCCATGCCACAGCTACCAAGGGACATTTCTGTCCATCAGTTCCTCACCTTTCTAGTTTCCCTTGGAGTATGGACCCTGCTGAAACCATAGCACTTACTATGAGATTGATGAGTGAAAGGTAATGGCCCATGATGCACAGGAGGACAGACAGCGTCCCACCTTTGTTCACTGTGCTCCGGAAAGAGCACCTGGGTTGTGGACGAGTCAAACATATAATGAGTGCCATCTGCTGGCAGATGGGAATAGGGTATTGGGGATAATGGCGCGAACAGTTGCAGGCTTTTTGCACCCTGCATGCCTTCTCTGCTTTTCAGTGCTGCAAGGCTGTGTTTACAAACCCTGGCTCCTATCATGCCATGGCCATGGGTGGCAGACTGACAGATGGACAGCATGAGCCTCGTACTGTCTTCCGCATTTGTGACCTGGTGCTCCCTGCAGCTGCGTCCTGACAGAGGCAGATGGACAGACATGACAGCAGGAGCCTTGGTGTGCAGGGCTGCACTGGCACGGGCCAAGGGGGAGCCAAGGTGGCTTGGCTGATGGGATGGTGTGCAGGAAGGGGCTGGGTGGAAGGTGCACAATACCCTACAACACAGGATCCTTCCAGCCTGTAATGTGTGGTTCAGATCTCCTAGCATGGCCTGAGAACTTCTTTACCTTGCTCACTGCTGTGTTTTAAGCCAAAACAAAAGGGAATTTTAGTGTGTATATGGAAGTGTCTATGTGTTTTCTATATATTATATAAAAACCAAATAATACACAATCTAAATAACATTGTGTGTCTTTGTTGGTGAAAACCTCAAAAGATAAGAAAATACTGGTCCCCAAGTATCATTTTTTTGTGCAAATACTTTGACAGGCAAAAGTATTTCTGTGCAGGAAGTTCCAAAACAAATGCCATTGGAATAGCATTCTGTAGGAGGTGTTTGCTAATAGATGTGAGGACTGAGCACTTGGAGGGGTCATTTCTGTTCACTGACAGGATGGTGCTAATCCCTCTAGAAAGTGAGACAGCCATGTACTATCTATGGGATAATTATACTCAGTGATGGAAGACAAAGACTAATTATATATCCTTTATCAGCTAAAAGAGCTGAAGTGTGGTATTGACTTGGAGGGGACTAAACTGCGAAACATTTTTCCTGCTAATTATAACATGCACTTATCACATTTTTATTTGGCAAAATGCTTGTTTCCTTCCTGCCAGTTTCTCAGAGATTGCTGTTGCTGTGCTTTCTGCCTGAGGCTGCTAGAATCTTCTCAGAGAATAAAGACATGTGCAATGCATATGAAAACCCCTGTTCATAGTTTCCAAGTGAGCCACCTAACAGGCATGGCTTCCTTTTCCAGAGCAAGTAATCACTGGTGGTGCTATGTGACTCCACCAGAACTGTAGATTTGCTTTTGAAATAGATTTTTCTTGCTTGAACTGTGCAATGAGATATAAGATTTAAGACCTAAGTTAAAGAAGGTTGCCAGCCTCAAGGACCTCGGTTCATCTTGCAACACGCTTTGGGTGTGAATGTGAAAACTCTGAAAAATGAAAACCATGAGCAGTAAATCTACTGTTTGGCTTGAATTCTCACTGGAATGTTTGTTCTGCATCTTTCAAAACAGAACAAGTGGGGCAAATGCTTCCTGAACTAAGATCTGCAATGGACCTGTGAAGCTGTAACACAGACAAAATGTGGAAAAGAGATTTTTGACCAAGTCCTTCAAAGCCCAGTTTAGTCCTGTGCCGTGTTAACATGTTATGGGTAGTACTTATACAAATATTGCTGCCACAAACATGTTCGGATACATGGCTTTTGTAAGATGTAACAATAAATTTAAAACAATAAAAATTTGGAGAGGGAAAAGTCAAGATGTTATGGATCATCGTACCAAGCAGAACGTAGAGCTCTGACCTGAGCTGAGGTCAGTACAGTTTTTTCCTGACATGGGTGTGTATCCCATGCAAGTCCATTGAGAAAAGGAATGTGATATAAAACATGCACGTTATGCCCCAGTACAGACCTTGGCTTTGCTCAGGGTGCTAAGCAAGCTCTGTAAATAAAATATTCTTTACACATGGGTTATATCTACAGGTGTATATTTGCACAAGATCCCAGGTGATAGAGGAAAGACTGTTAGTGCCCCATGTCTGTCCTTACTCTATGAGATCTGTGGTTATGGAAGCATGATGGATTAAGAGAAAAGCTTGCCAGTTGCTAATGTAATAGTCTCCTTTGACCCAATTTATTCATACTTGAAAAAATAAGAATGTAAACTTCTTCCACAGATATTTACTGTTTATTTTTACGATGCGTGTTTTTATGAAAAGTGATCAGTCTCAAAGTGAATTTCATTATTACTGGTTTTGCTCATGTGGTACACACACGTGCAGCAAAGCCAGATGCCTTGTGAAGGGGACTTAATTTTTGAGATGAGTTTATGAGCAGCTCAAAGAGAGGAACTCGCTGCTTCTAACTGAGAAGGACAGAGAGATCCAAGCTATAGAGAGTCAATTAAATATAACCTAAATAAATTTATAATATTTTTTTAGAGATTGTATGTAAACAGAAATGCCTTGTTTATAAACAAACCTGTTCATTTCAGAGAAACATGCATCTAGTTTCAGACACCAGTAAGGTTTCAAGAGATTTGCTCTTGTGGTCTCGTGATCTCGTGTGCTTGAAGTGACACTCAGTTTTCTGCTCTTCCATGCCTTGCATTTTAAATAGTAGCATAAAAATCTGAAGTGGTTGAGACTAAGAATGAGCAAAGTATGTTGGACTGGGTTTTTTGTAACACATTTCCTTCACATGGAGTCTGTGCTGGTTGAAAATGGATGGGCTCAATCCAGCGTAACATGGATCAATGTGTGCAAACTCCAGCTACAGTTTTCAGAAACAGGTGTGAAAAGCTGGGCTTCTAGACCCAGGTTTGTTTCCCCTTGCCTTCGACGTCCACAGCGCATTTTTGCAGAGCAAATCACCTGTGTTTTAGGAGTTAAGCTGAGCTCATTTCTCTCTGTGGGAAGGCAGTCTGACCAACCTGTTCAGCTCTAAGCTGAGGTGGATCCTACCCTCACTGGAAGGCTCTGAAGGCCTCACTTTGGCAGTACCAAGCTCTGTGCTTGCTTGGGACTATTGGCTTTGGACATGCACTTGTCTAAGTGGCCCTATGTCCCAGACAGGTAATTTTAGTCCAGGTCACTGAAGAGCAGAATCATCTTGGCGGGGGCAGAGCCTGAGGGGAGCCCCAGGAAGGCACAGAGGGTTCAGGCAGGCTTGCAGAGCCTGTGCTAAATGCTCACAGCCACCATCCCCTGCCCCATCAGAGAGCCTGGGAGGCCTGGCTGCACTCCCTGCTGCGGGACTTGGGGTGTGGGAGGGCAGCCCAGCCCACACACAGAGAACCCTGCTCGGCACTAACATCACACTGGAGAAGATCCTTCACAGATGATAACACCCCACTGCTCTTGGTCTTGGAAGGGCGTCTTTTACACATCTCTCACTGGAAGAGTGAAAAACTTTTTCCAGACATATGGCCTAAGTTTCTCTGTCCACTCCTCCATTTACATACAGATACCCTCTACCCTTCCTCTACCCCTCACCCTACTCTTCTTATTTTTGTAGGAGCAAAAACAGAAAAATAAGATAGTTTATTTAATTTCATGATGGATAGCTGTATTTTCTGGGGGGATGAGGAATGTGGGAAAGAAAAGTTTGTTTTTGTTTCAGGATAAATTTTTTGGACTTTGTTACATTTTCTGTCTTTTCCCTATAATTCTTGGCAAAAAAAGATTTAAACAAGATGAGGAGAAGAACTCCAGATGAATAAGTCTGTGTGAAATTAAGGGGTTGTTGATTTTCATTCAACAGAGGCTAATGAAGTAGTACATTGGAATTATCTGTTCACGGTGTCCCCAACTTCTGTTTTACAGACACTCAAGTCTGAATGGTGGATAAGTCCTTCATACAGAGGTCCTTGCTTTGAGGACTCCAGTTTTCTAGATAATAGGAAAACTGGGAATCCCAAACGTATTATAGTAATTTTCAGTACAATTGCTTTCCCAGCAGATGTCTGAATGTTTATAATGCACATATACACTTTGTTGCACATAAACATCTTCAGCTTACAAAGGGGAAGTTATAACAGATAAAAGGAGAGTTGGCTCATTTTGCTCCATTTTTCTGTGTCAACTGACAGGCTCTGCTATACTGGATAAACTACCTTTAGATGATTCTCTTGAATATAACACTGTTTCTTCACTTGGCTTGAAGAAATGTCCTCCAGCAAGAAATGTGGGTTCTAGACCTGCCATATAAAGCAGATCTTAGAACCTTAATGAGGAAAAAAAGGAGGCCAAAGGTAAGAAGAAAAAAGTAGAAGAAGAGATAAACTCCAAGTGTGTTTGATAAATGAAGTAAAAATAAAGTCCACATCTGGCTTTGTACTGAAATTTGGGGAGTTCTGGCAAGCAAAACCCTTAAACAGTCGTGTATTGACTCTTGGAGTTAAAAGAAGATACTGTTCATTCTTATATCTGAACCATTTGGATGCTGACAGGTCACACTAACAGAACTTGCAGCTAAGTTGCCCTTTAGAGAGAGCAGCATGAGGTCAACCATAAGTGAGATTTTGGCAGCCTTCTTTCTCTGCTGACTCCCTTCTCCAGCTCTTGGGCTCACCCACAGAGAGCAAGGGAGAGCAGTAGAGATACTGCTGAAAGCGTTAACACAAATCTAGGCATCGGAATTAAAATCCCCTTACTGCAGATTTTGGGAAGGTTCAAGCAGCAGAGCGGAGTCACACAGCGTGAAGCTGGAGTGCACAGGTGGTAAATGTTCACAGTGTATAAGCAGTGGAATATGGAGCTGCTTAGTGACGTGGAAAGGAAATGCAGGGATCAAGATCACGCAGGATTAAATTCAAGTCTTCTTTAAATTGGCGTTATTGAGTAGGAATGCATCTGTGCACATGATGGCTGGAATTGACCTTTTTCAGCAGCCTTGCAAATTTAATATTATTGGCTATACCCTTCTTTAACACGTATTTTTCAGTTTGTTCTCATTTTAACTATACAACTTCTATCTTAATTTACTAATTAATCTTAAAAGTCAAAATCAAGAAGCAACATGTGGTTTAACATCATCACTAGAGTTGCAAGTTGCTTTCAGGGTGTATGAAGTTACTCATGGACCTCTGAATTTATATCACAAACAGGTACTTGAAAGCAGAATTGGGGGCAAATAGTTTCTGTCCTAGAGTTATTGATTTTTAACCTCTTGATGAAAGATTAGATTGAGGATCCTGCTGACATAAAGTACCAACTGAGGAATTACAGTGGAATGAAAGTATTCTGAACTCTCACCCTGCTTCTGTGTCCATCCCAGCCACTGCCATTGGACATAAGCACATAATAGTCCATCTGTGTAGGTGAAATTTGGGTCTGATCCAGCATGTCTACTGATATTTTTCTAACACAATTTAGTAAGGAAAATCTCTTATTAGCTTCAGACACTTAAAAGTAAAGTGGTCTGAGACACTAAACGCCCAGCCCTCTCTACCCCCAAGCATTCTTCTACATCCAGTGAAGAAAAATGGGTATCCAGGTGCCTTAAGGCAAAAAGAATTACACCTGAAGGAGTAATTTTCTTCCCAGGAGACTTGAGGGGACTGGCTTGGGCTTAGATGGCTGATTTTAGGTACATAAGTGAGGTAATAGAATGTCTAACCATCCTATTCCCAGGTGTAGGGAAAGGTCTAGAGGACTTGGAGCAAAGGTTCGAGTAATAACAGCTTTCACTCAGATCACAAGAGCTCTTGGCACCCAATAAAAAGAATAAAGAGTATGTTTGAATCAAAGCCTTCCCCTTCCACCCTATTCATTTGCCTTTGATTTCGAATGTTCCTGCCAGGATCTGAATAATCTACAACATACTGACTGGCATGGTTCCCTCCAGCTGAAAGACACATGGGAGAGAGAGGGGAGATTACTTCTTCAGCTTGCCAGCAGGCTTGCTTTTTAAACTAAACCACTGTGTTGTTGCAGCGATACTCCTGTAAACTGCTGTGGGTGCAGACAGGGAGGCACAGCGAGTGCACAATATCAGTGCCAGCCCAGCCATACCCAGATATGCCACTCTCCAGTGAGCAGCAGTGGTGGGGTTGCACTGCTCCCCTCCAGTCTGCCTGTTCAGCAGGCAGCACACAGCAAGCTGGGATGGAGGGAGAGTCCAGCTGTGTGGGTTTACATGTAGTTAGCACCTCCATACCCTCTAACCACATAGTCAATGGGATCGTTCACATTCTTGGAATTAGGCACATGTTTAATGTCTGAAAGCCCCACCTTATCCCTATGAGGGTCTGAATGTTGCTCAGGACTGCACAGCTTTTGAACTCTGAAGTGTTCATTGCTCTGCAAATTGATAATGCTCAACTCCACTGTCCAGGCCACTTCCCTCGAGTAAATATCCCTGCTTTGCAGTGTCCTCCTGTCTCCAGAGCCCTCAGATAGGGTATTCAGTGACCCACACCTTCCAGTATTCAACCTTGAGCACTCCATGAATTCATTATCCTACAACCTGTTGTGATCGCTCTCCCAGAGACCACAGCCTTCTACCAAATCCATACCATAAAACTGTGCCCAGGATAAGAATGCAAATCCTTATCATAAAACTGTGCCCAGGAGATAACCAGCCTTCTGCTGGCACATCCTCTTGGGTTTGAATGAAAAGCAATACTGTTTCACTGGACCAGAAAGCGTCCTTCAGCCTTTTGTCTTTAAGCCATGCAGTGCTAGTGGAGGAATTCCACCCTTGAACTTGATGTACAGACATGTGTTCTGCATAACTACACAGAAGGAAAAAGTATTCACTTCAATGTTAGCTGCTGTTGCGTTTGGTTAGACTTCTTCTATCCCCTGGAAACATACAGCAATTCAGCATGTCTGCCAAAGGTCCTATCTTGACAGTGTGTTCAATGAATGCCAAGCCAAAAATGGCAGAACAGACTTATGCAATCTTAGGCCAACCCCCATCATTTCCAGGTGGCTCTTCTCTGAAAGGAGATTGTATCGGTCAAACTGGTCTTTGTCCCAGAGGAGCAGACAAACCTCTCTGCTCAGACCCAGCAATGTTACTTGGCATCAAGTGGGGAAAAATGCACCCATTCAGGTAATCTTGGAGAATTTCAGGTTCTCAACGTTTCATCCGTTGTGAGACAGATATTCAAACACAAGTAAAAGCTGTTTAATTTTTATTTTTTATGTAGTATAAACTGCACTACATCCTTTGCTGGTGTAAAATACTATAACTATGATCTAAGCTATAGAAGTGCTTGGTTTTACATCATTTGAAGATCCAATGATCTAAGCCAGCCCTTCTGAAAGAGATAACAATTCAATCAGTAAAGGTTATGAAGTTATTCTGTCTGCATTTTAAAATTAAGTTCAGTAGCTAAATTAGTAAAAGTGTATAAAAGGCCAACAGCTGGTTTCTTGTCTCCCCCCAAAAAGAAATACTGTAATTTTTTCTGGGTATAAATACTAATAAAAAACCCTGACATCTTTTTCATTGATCAGCATTTCTTGGAGGTGGTACAGGAAAAAATACCTACCTCTAGATAAGAGCAAGATTAAATCTGAGATGTGGGGCCATATGAAATCTACAAAGATTTCTTTAGGCAGCTCTCTTCAGAGACTTGTGTACAGTTTTGATCGGAGGGATGAAGAGAGAAAAGGATAAATAAGCTACCTATTAATTATTTTAAGTCATTTTTTTAATATATCAGGTATTTTAAAATAATAGGGAATCACAAATGCTTCTGCTTTAGATATCACAGCCAATACTTGAACATTCTGTTTACCTGAAAAGTCACCTACCCTGCATATTTTTGGTTCAGAAGAAAGATTCAATTATAGCTGATCCATACGCATTTTCCTGCTTTTCTGAATGTGATGTGGTGTGCCAGATGATTTTTTTGACTGAGCAGTGTAAGCAGATGAAGGGCATCCACAGGGATAATCTGACTAGCTGCTCAATCCATCTGGATCACATCAGCTTTTTCCCCCTCACATAAGGACATAGGAGAGAGGCAAAGGAAAAACCTGATGAATTGCTCCCTCAGATTAGTTGGCCACTTACATGAACTTCAGGCACATTTCATAAAATATGGCCCCAAGTCTCTTCTAACCTCACCATACCTCATGATTTTCAACTGAACCCACTCAAAAGCCTATTTAGAATCTAGGATGCTTAATCAAGCATGTGAGCAAAATTTCCCTAAGGATCCCATCACACAGAACGCATTCTAGCAACTTTTAAAGAATACTTATTGACTGAGCTCAGCTACTTTAAAGTTCTGTTTTACACTCATTAAAATAATCCTCTTGCTTATTCAGGACCTTTTCAGCAGTGAGATCATTGATGAGAACAACACATGAAACCTCTGGACAAACGTGTTGCCCAGAATGACTGTCCACTCCATTCCCATACCCTTGGGTAGGGAAAGCTAAGTAATTGCTGGCTGATGCGTGTCCAATCCGTTCCTACAGACCTGAAGTGATGGAAACTCTATGGGCTCCATGGGAAATATGTTCCAAAGCTTCACTGTCCATAATGCTGCAAAGTTATTCCTAATGTCTTTTCCTAGTTAAGTACTGAGTATCTTGGTCAAGAAATAGACTCAGTTTGTTCTAAATCATTTCAAAAATCCCCAAAGTGAACTTTCTGGGATAGATAAGTCAAATTTCTTCTAAGAGTGAGGAATGTGTTGCTACATTTTTACAGATATTCAAAAGAACAAGTAGATACTTGATTAAACAGATGAAAGTGCAAACTGTATTCCATGCACAAGCTGACCCTCTAAGGGTTTCAGCAGTTTCCTCTGCAATTAATATAGTGCTGCATTGCCTATTTGACCTCTTCTGAGTAAAATGTCATTTGATCATGGGTAGTGTTTTCTTGACCAACAAAAGCAGTGAAAACTCTTTAAAAGCCCCATTTATCCAATTACAGCTGGTTTTACTCCTTTGTTTTATTGTATTGTGCCCTGTTGTATCAGAGGACTCCTACTCCTATGACAAAAGATCGCTTTTCTCAAATGTTTCCCAAAAAGGGATTAGAAAGCTCTTTCCTTTAGCATACTGGTAGAACTAATTTCTGCCCTTCTTAAAATGTCGCCTTACTTTGGGACCCCAACATATGCCCTGAGCTGGGACACTTAAATATATCTTTCTCCATGAAGACAATACTGCAATATCCAGCCTGGAGCCTGAGGGTTGGCAGCAGTCATCCAGTCTCTATAGTTGTTGCAGCAATCCTGTGCTTTGTCATATCAACAGGATTGTACATGTGGGAAATACTGTGAGGATCATAGGTCAACCCCCACCTTTGGGATACGTGACAAAATGTGTTTTTCGCTCTCCTTTCTGCTCTTCCACAAAAAAGAAAAACACTCAGTTTTCTTATGATGGTGGGCAAAGCTGCAATTCCCAGTGTTCTAGCATTAGGATTTTCTTATGCGGGAACTCCTTACTGGCAGAATGATTGCTCATCTCTTCCTTCTCCTGCCTATCATGCACAACAGCTGGGACTGATATGCCAGAATCCATCTGTAGCAGCTCTTTGTGTACAGAGCTGAAAGGAAAAAGCAAACTATAGGACTTGGCTCCCTTTAAGAAGCAAAACACAGCTAACCCCTGCTCTCACGAGGCCAAGAGAGCTGATACTCCCCATCACAGGATGCCTCAGGAATGGAGATGCTGTCTAAATTGAAGAGGTCTGGTCCAACATGTTTCCAAGAAGGAAGAATAAAAACTGGCCTGCGTAAATGTTTTCACAAGAGTCAATAAAGCTGTACATTTCTGGCCTGTTTTTCACTTGCTGGCTGATACTAAGCCTTTAACAGCATGGGATCAAAGCTCATCCTTAGGGAGATGGGGAGTTCTAATGAGCCTGCTGACCTGCCAGCTCCAGCCCTTTTTGGGGTGACAGCTGCCTCCATCAGCCACTTGCCCCTCTCCTGCTTCCTCCACTTTTTCACTCTCCTCCCTATGCTCTGTGGTGTAACATTTGGGGAGCTCTTCTCCCCACATTACTTAAATCACTCTCTTCTTATGGTCACCTCTACCCAAAACCACCTCCTTGCAGAGGTGACCAAGGCAGGTTCATTATTGTACCCCTCCCCTGCCTGTGTCTCCTCCAGACCTTGAGACCCGACTTGTGGCTTCCTACTTAAAGACTCGTTCATACTTCCAAAGCTATAGCACCAAGGAGTTCTTGCTTGTGCCTCTCCTTTCTCCTTCATGTAACTCCACATGGGATATACTGTTGGTAGTACAACTGAGGAGTGAGATGTGCCTCAGTAATGGACCAAAACTGGCTGAAATCTGTTGCTTTCTAAACAGCAAAACTTGGCAAGCATGTGTTTGCACACAGTGTCCTAAATTTTAGTTTTCTGTGCAACAGAAAGCAACATACAAGAAGACAGATATCTTCCCACAGCACTTTTCCCCAGAGCCCTGAATGGTCTGGAGATGAATTGCCATGCAAAACTATTTCTTTTCAGCTCACCCATATATGAGCTTATATAGGACTTTGAAACTCGATGAAGCAATGGTGACCTGCATATGATGCATTCTGCCCATAGGTAGCAATTATTGATTTAAGGCACTGCATGAGTGAGTCAAGGCTTTGGCATCTGTCAGTGGAACACCTCTTGGTTTTGAGATTTACTCCTGTCCTTTCTAAATACAGATTGTGGGGCTCCCCCTTCTCATATGGTGCGCTGGTTCCCATCAGCAATTTTTAAGTGGACTGGTGGCTCTGTCTCCAGCAATCAGATCGCCCTCTCATATAAGGGAGGCAGGACAGGTAAAATCTTTGTGAGGCTCTGGTGCAGCAGCAGACCAAGATCTCTATTCTGGATTAAAACCAGAAAACCTGTGCTAAGAGATGGCTGCTGGTTACTCATGAATGGCAAATGATGATGGCTGGCAGAACCAGGTGTGCTTCAGCAGCTGCAACTCCAAGCAGGCCACAGAGAAGGGAGATGGCAGATGTGTGAGCAGAGGTTTGCCAGCCCCCTGATTAGTCCTGGAAGCCACTTTAGTCTCTAATTGACTCTGTGCCAGAGAGAAAAAGGTGTCACAATACTATTTCCCATCACCTACAAATAACTCTGCCTTTTGCAGTGCTCATCTTAAGCCTAGCTTGATAAGGGCTGAGCCCTAAGCATTTCTCACAATGAAAGCTGGCTTTGGTTTGTGTATTGAACAGCAGGTCTTGCTGTGCCGAAGGCTGCTTGTAGCAGCTGATTATTTCCACATGGTTATCTACCAGCCTGAGCAGCCTGGGATGCAGCTAACTTCATACCAGGAAGATAAGGCACTGGAGGGTCCCATTGAGGCCAGGCTGGGCTGCACAGGGAAGGTGATCAGGGCCAGAAGAAAGTTTATGGGGTCAGAGAACACAAACAAAACAGGGAGTCCACAGGGCTGGTCATGTCAATTCTCTGTCTGCTGAGGCTGAACCCTCTCCTACAGGCAAGACCAGCACACCACATTGCAGATGCTCTTGCTCTCTTATTTTACAGATGTCAGCTAGTTCTGAACCTATTGAAGGTTTCCTAAGCCTGTCTTAGCCAAATTGCCTAACCTCTCTGGTTTTTCTCCCCAAGGCTGTCATCAGGGAGAGCCTTCCTTTATGCTACACAGCCAGTGTAGCAGTACATAGCCAATGGTCCAGCTACAGACACCTTTTGGGGATCAGGGACCCCAAGTCATCTCCCAGTACAAGAAGGCAGGACGAGTCAAGTCTCAAAGCTCTGCCTGAAGTTATTCATCTGTGAGGAGATATTATAGCCCTTTTCCCCTTCTATATTCCTCTTGCCAATGCTGGTGTGGAAACTTTTCTGCTTCTCTCCTCTCCATGAACATGTTATAGTGCCAAAACCCAAGTTAAGAACATGCCTCTGTCAATGTACTCTGTAAATATATCTCAAAATAGTCATCTTGGTCAAAAGATATTTCAGTATTTTGGTTCAAATGTAGATGATCTCATAGAGGGAATTGCAATGAAATGAAGCCACTTATTAAAGACAGAAGACCTGGAAATCAGCTCAAATCATAAAACTAAGGAAAACATTTTTATATATATCCATTCAATACATATTTTCTTTTGATTTTTCCAAAATCTCTGGTCCCTTGCTAAGACATCACTCAAAACACTAATGATGTTATCCCATCTCCATTCAACATAACAGAGGTCAAATTATATAAAGTGGTATTTTTCCAGATTCTATGTGGAAACTCAACCAGATAAGTAAAAGATGGCCATACATATAGCCTAACTTCTGATGCTTCATATTCCTCTTAACTAGAGTTAAAGATGCACATTTCTGTCAATAATAATAATAGATTTATAAAATGGGACTTAACTGCACTGGCACTGCTTGGAACACAGTTTGATACACACTTTAAAGAATAATTAGTCATGTAGAAAATTATAGTGTTGAAGCAGTTGGTTACCCTACTTCTTTAAAAGTATTGTAAAATTTACCAGAGCAAAATCAATGCGATTCAATCACTTTGAAAGCCTCAGGAATTTTTTTCAATTCCCACCTCCATGAATGGGCAAAAACAGGAGGTTAAAATTAAAGTAGCCAAAACACTTTTCAAAGTCAAATGCAGATGCAATATTCACTCTCAGACACTAAAATTTATTCTTTATCATTTCACATTAAGTTTAAAGAAAGGATTGAAAAATGTCCCAGTTGATGTGGAGTCAACAGGGAAGTAGACACTCATGTCATACCTCTGCACATAAGAAGAAATCTTATCAGGATTGTCAATTTAGGCATCCATGCCCCCAGAACTCAGATGTATGCCCAGCTGCATAAATGTAAAAGACCACAGTTCAGAACTGAAGAAAGCTAGAAAACCTAATCACAGGCTGAGGAAATGAATTCCTGGGAATCACTTTGAAGAGAATTGTCTCTCCCCGAGGGCCAGGGAGTGCTGCCTGCTGAGGAGGAAGGGTTTCTATCCCAGAACACCTGGGTTCCACTTAAATGATCTCGGTAATAAATATCATGGAAAACGATAAATTATACCTACTTGAGCTGTGTGCCTTAAGCAATTGACATTTGCAAAGCACAATGAAATCCTTGAAATGAAAGACAGCACATGTGGTGCATGAAATGAATTATCCCATTGCCTAATTTCATTCCAGAAGAAAGCTCTGGCTACCTGGAATTGCAGTGTGTGTGCTGCAAAGCACAGATAGTATGTGGGACATTTCCTTTCATGATGAACATATTTTTACCATCATAAAAATCTCAAAAAGAGTGCTTTTCTCTGTATCTTTGAAGGAAGACTAAGTAGACATCTTCCTCTCAAAGAGGGAAAGAGTAAATCCTAAAATTCCGGTCTGTCTACAGATCATGTGTTGGTTAATACAAGGTAGCTGTTGTAATTTTACTGAAATTCACCAGTCCTAAAACGGACTGAAAAAATGATCTTATGAGCTGTCAAGAGAGCTAAGAAAGGTTAATGTTTGTTTCTAAGACAGAAGTTTCATACAATCATAGAATATTCTGAGTTGGAAGACACTCAGAAGAATCATCGAAGTCCAACTGCTGGTTCTCCACAGGACGCCCCAAGAATCACGCCATGGGCCTGAGAACATTTTCCAAATGCTTCTTGAATTCTGTCAGACTTAGTGCTGTGACCACTTCCCTGGGGAGCTTGTTCCAGTGCCCAACCACCCTTCAGGTAAAGAACCTTTTCCTAATATCTAAACTAAACCTCACTGGACACAGCTTCAAGCTATTCCCTCAGGTCACCACAGAGAGAGATCAGTGTCTGCCCCTCCTCTTCCCTTCGCAAGGAAGTTGTAACTGCAATGAGGTGTCCCCTCAGTCTCCTCCAGGCTGAACAGACCAAGTGACCTCAGCCTCTCCTCATACAGCTTCTCCTCAAGACCCTTCACCATCCTCATGGCCCTCCTTTAGATACTCTCTAATAGTTTAATGTCTTTCTAACATTGTGGCACCCAGAACTGCCCCCAGCACTCGAGGTGAGGCTGTCCCAGTGCAGAGCAGAGCGGGACAATCCCCTCCCTTGCCCGGCTCGCGATGCTGTACCTGATGCCCTCCAGGACATGCGTGGCCCTCCTGGCAGCCAGGGCACTCCTGGTTCATGTTCAACTTGCCATGCACCAGGACCCCCAGGTCCCTTTCTGCAGCTCTGATTTCCAGCCTCTCATTCCCCAGACTGTGCCTACATCCGGGGTTGCCCTATCCCAGGTGTAGAATCCAGCACCTATGTTTGTTAAACTTCGTACAGTTGGTGATTGCCCAGTCCTCTCATTTTTCAAGGTCTCTCTGCAAACCCTCTCTGCCTTGGAGGGGTCAAGAGCTTCTCCCAATTTAGCGTCATTGACGAAGTTACTTACTATTCCTTCGAGTCCTGAGCCCAAGTTAGTTATGAAGATGTTGCAGATTCACCAGTCTTTGAGATGTTTGAGATTTTCCAAACTGCAAGAAGTCTGGAGGCTACAGCTTCCCCCAAATGAGTGTAGACACCTTGGTGAGATGTGGGTGTCCCCACTCCCCTTGACCTCAGGGAAGGGGAGAAGATTTCTCCTTGACAAAGGCCACCTTCTGCCCTGCATATGAGACCTCCGCAGTGGCATGAGAACGCACTGGGGACTGACATGCACGGCTGGTTTACATCGCTATTGTTCTGCACAGCTGCTGGCAGTGAGAGCGGTGTGGGGAACATGGGGGAGAGTTCATGACAGCAGCCTTGAGAGGGGCTAGTGACTGCCTCACCCCACTCCAGCGGCCGGGCAGCACTGTCTGGGTGTGGTGGACAGACAGTCTTCCTGCCTTGCCCCGTTCCAACCACTGGGGGACCTGCCACAGAATCTGTGCTGGAGGCTGCCCCCACATCTCAGCTACCTTTATAGTCAGCTTGGTACTGTCCTCCTCATCTGCCCTCCTGAAGACACCTGTTTTAGGAAGAGGTAAAATGCACCATTTCTCTCCGATATCCACAAATGACTCAAAGATAACATGCACAGAGATGAAGTGTAGACACTCACACTTGGTTGGGTGAGTCCAAGACTCAGTCCTGAACTTCCCAGTCTGTTAGTCTATGTCCTGTGGTCAAGCTCCTTCAACATTAAGAATGGTAACCTGAAAACTGTATCTGAATAGCTTTTTCTTGTTTAACAGATACCTCTAATCCTGCATATTTAGGCTGAAAAATTCTGATTCTCACTTGAAGGTAGCTGATGCTGTCCTAAGTCTGAACACAGCTTTCAACACTTGCCTGAGGGAACTGAAAGGCCCTTGTTCTAGTCCATGAGAAGTCCTTTCAATAGCTACAAGACGCTCTGAAAAAATGTTGCAGACATACTTTCATTCCCACTGGCCATATAATCTTTTCCAGGAAGATGACCGATTCTTCTGTCCATGTGTGCTTGAGACAGCTGAAAGCAGGAAAACTCTGAGGCACTTGTATATCATCAGTTAAAATGCCTGTGGCATGCTGGAAACAGAAGCATCACAGCCAAGATAAGCTGAATCGACTATAACATGAAAGATAAGGGCATCTAGGGGATTTGCATGGGTTGTGCTATTCCTTTTCATAGTTCATTCCACAGTTTCTCAAGAATCCACCAAAGTGCTAAAAAACCCAGCCACCTGGTCGACACTGCTATCTGACTCGGCAGGAAGTGACACTGCTACAGGACAGACTTACGAGGGAGCCTAAAGCTGTTTTTGTTCCAGGCTGGGAAAAAGCCAAAATGCTTTCACAAAGCAGAATGAAGTCACATCTCCTGTCTCCATATTACTTGCCTTCATCTCAGTGCCTCAGGAGCTATTCTGTCAAAAATACATTTGCGAAAACTGCATCCCTGCAAAATACGTTCACCGTCAAACCAGTATCTGGACATGAAATAAAAACTGCCATTAAAATGTTCAAAGCAGCGCTTCACTGTAGGTTTATCTGCCTGCAGGAGCAGGATCTCCTTTATATTTTGCAAGTTTGAAACAATTTTTTTTCCAGACCTTTGACTGAAGAATGAAGAATACTTGCTTGCTAGAAAAGAACTTGCTGCTATCCACATTTGGACACACTGCACAAGCACCTGACCCAAGGAGATGCTTTTCAGAAATTTTTTTTGGTCAAAAATTCTGTTTTATTGAAAACCAAACAGCTTTGCAGAAGCATGTCAGCATTGAACAACCTTGTCTTGAGTCCAGGATGGAATTTTGCTGGAGAAAAGCTGTAATGCCAGAATAGCCTGATAATTATCACATACTCTCCTGCTTCAGCCAGAGCAGTTAGGAGCTCAGAACAGACAGAGACCTACTTCTTGAGGTCCTGCTAAGGACAGCTACCGCTTGGGAAAACATCTCTGGCTCTCTTGAGTATTTTAATTAGAAGTTTCAGACAGAATGGTGTTTCCAGCTTTGTTACTACAAAAAGTAACTTAAAACCCAAAACAGAGTTATTTTCCCTGCAGCACATGAGTGACTGTCTCTAGAGAAGGTCCTGGTTTCCAGCCGCAGTCAATGGCTGGGACAGCAAAGACCCAGTGTGTTCACACTTGCTCACCAAAGCCTTTTGAAGCAGAAAACTGCAGAAAAAGCTTGAGACAACAGGAAAGACCTTTGCCTTTTTCTTAGCAAACACATACACACACATACACTGTTGCCACTGCTGGAGGCATGTTTCCTGTCCCAGCATGATCGTGTCATCTCTGTTTATCTCGTATGACTTGATCAAGTTAGTCTTTGATAACTCACAGGGAAAATGGGGCCTCACTTATTCTCTGTCAGGCTGTTGACAGCAAAACAAGATCTGTTTCTTTTGGGCTTGTGGTATTTTAGTTGGGTTCTTCTTAACTTTCACATATCAGTCAAAGAGGCAGCCTCAAACATGACGCTCCAGCAGTTCAATGCAGTAAATTAAACATGTGTTGGTGGAGATGGCCTCATGCTGAGGTAGAAATTGGCCCTGTAGGTCTGGGAAGTTTCCTTTGACTTGTTTTCCTCCTGTCAAAACAATAAAAAGAAACTTTTGGGGGGCATTTATAGTCAAACTTTTGAATTTTGCAAGGATTTTTTTTTTTTTTTTGAAAGCTTGTCTGCCGTTTGATTTTAGATTAGCAAAATTGTTTTGAAAACACAAGTTCTCACCTGACATTTAAATGCTAATAAAATGCTACACCCTGGACTTCTGAGAGAGTTCTGGCATCTTGGTGCACAAAAGCATCCTGGGTTGTTAATAACACCTCAGTCAGGTCCAGGTCTGTGACCAGCTGCAAGGTAACACCATGGCAAATCAACAGGCCTCCCTACAGGGGCTGAGCAGTGGTACTTACCCTGTTCATATCAGCAGGAATTGCAAAGTGATGACACTCATCCTAAACATTTTTCTCTTGGAAGTATATAAAGATACCTCCCTTTGTCTGCCATGGTCCAAGAGCACCTTCAGGACCGTGACCATGACACAACAGGTAAGTACCTCAGTCCTGTGCATATAATTTTTTAATGGATTGGCTGTTCATATGGGACTCATCTGATTCAATTTTCCAAGCAACTGTGTTCACTAAAGAGTGAAATTAATAACCTGCTTAATCTGTTTCTGCTGCCATAGTTATCACTGTTTTTATTACTATTACTGCTATTATTTTTTATTTATCAAAGTACTGCCAAGGAAGAAAGTTGCCCTGTTCCAGTCACTTATCCCACAGAGGATACTGTCTGAATAGATAATGCAGAAGAGACGAGATGAGTTAAATTCACAGGCAGATTCAATGGTGTGGTGGCAGTCAGTATCCCATGAACTGTACCTTGTGATGGCTGTCAGATGTCAGGAGGGAAGGCTGTGAGTCACTAGCAAGGGTTTAAACTGAAGGGGAGGAGAGGTGGCGGGAGAGGGACATTTGCACTGGTAGGCTTTTATTCTTGCAGTCTCTCTTTCCAAGGTGATGAATGCCAATTTTGATGGGAGCAAATGTAAAAATCTCTCTTCCAATCCAAACAAAACTCATTGAACTGAAATTTGTCCAATGATGGTGTCAGAGCAGATAAAACTAAACTCCTTGTGTGAAGAAAGAGCATAACTAAAAATAAAACCAGATTAGTTCTTATCTTTGTATGACACCCCTTCCTCAGCAATCAGGCACTGCTGAGCACTGTGTTAGAGAAATTACACGGTGAGTATGGGGAAACACCATCTGCTTGAATTACTTGTTGGTTCTTTGGTTCTGGGTTGTTATCACAGATCCTTTATAAAGAAGTGGTGTTCCAAAAATACATCTGTGTAGCAAACCTCACCTTTTCCTCATGGCTTGGCTTCACAGCATTCAGCTCTGCACATTCCCCCACCCTGCTCTGACACTGCTGGGATGAGCTCAGTGACAATTTCTTGAGTGCTGGGCCCTCTGTTAGCAGACAAATTATTTTTTTCAGAGAGAGAGAGGAATATGATCTCATGAGAGGGGTTTCTTCAGTACTAAAAGAGCGCAATCCTATCTTATATGTCAAGGTCCAATGAATCAGATAAGACCCCACCCAAATGCATGTCAGGACAAGCTCAAGACATTTTCATATGCCTTTGCACTTTGTACAAAGTGCCACTTTGTGCAGTGGACTATCCAACAGCAGTCACAGCTTCACGGTGGGTCACGGTGGTGTTATGCAGATACACCCCACAGTAACTAAAAATCAGGTTAGTTTTGCTACCGGAACAGCTGTCTGCAAAACCCACCTGGAGAGCAGCCAGTCATAACTCAGCTCTGCTCTGCCTTCCAAGACTACGCTTGACTTCTGGAAACCCAAAAATGAGCACAGGCAATCATTAGTTCAGAGGCTTGCCTAGTGACAGGCAGCACAGCCACCCAGCATCAGCAGCAGAACATGGGATGGATCGTACCACAGACGTCAAGAGAAGCCTGACAGTGATTTCAGCTGGCCCATTAGAAACTCCCCTGAAGTTCATGGGATTCTTTCTATAAAATTACTTGCTGCTTGATGGAGCCCCAAGTGGAGAGGAGATGATTGTATAGACAATTAACTTTTCCAGCACTTCAAGTGCCTAAAGCAGTGCCCCAAAACACAAAATTGAAGGATATGAGAGAAAGAGAAATCAACTTACATGTCTGTAATTCCCCTTGGGTAGAGCACATATTTATTTAGGAGAAGAGCTGCCTTTGCTTAGTTTCCCATATGACAATTCTCTGCTCAGTCTTATCTTGAAGTGACTCATAATATGGGTCAAAAGGTGAAGAGAAACTTTATGGTAACCTCTTCATAACCCTTTTATAAAGTCTGTTTTCTTTGGCTCTCCATTTGTATTTGTAATCAGTGGGCAATTTCCCCTCATCTCTCTGTTTTCCACCCTTCTTTTTTTTTTAATTGAAAACTTGGTAAAGTTAGGGTTCCTTTTGTACCAAAAATGTCCCCCCTCCCCCCCCTTCCTGCCTCATTTCTCATGTGCATTCCTCCATTTCCCCTCAGGCCATATCCTCAGCTACTGAAAAATGGCAAAACTCCACTGCTTCTGTAGGTAAGTCCATCAGTACTCCAGGAGGGCTGCTACGCTGCCCCAAGGAAGAGCCGTGCCCTGACAGTGCTGGATGTAGTCCCTAGAGGCTCCTACCCTGCCTGTGCATTGGGTGATTTCTAACTTCCTCCAAACACAAAATCACTCCTGCTTGAGATAATGTATTCTGATACCCTGAAATACTTCTCAGCCTGGCTTTGGGCTGGAGAGGTTTGCAGTGAAGAGCAGAGCCTCTCAAGAAATGCTCTTGGGAAAGATGGCAAGAGCTTTCCCAGCAATGCCTTTGCCTCCATTTTCTCTTTAAGCGAAAATAAGGTCTCCTTGCAGCCATTCAGCCACCAAATACAGGTCTCAGAAAGAAAGTGTTCATCCATTCCACTCTGCACATCCTTTGCTAGATGGAACTGACCACCAGTCCTTTTGTGTTCAGTCATGACTCTGAATCATTGCTGCTGACAGAAGCAGAGTAACGACCCAGCCAGTGTGTCACCCCCAGTTCCCAGAGTCATGAGACTCTAGGCAAGCCAATATCCTTCTGTGCATCCATGGGTGTGCATCTGATTCTCAGTGTGGGCTGAAAGGCCATTAAAGCTAATGGAACTGAGCATGTGGATATCATTAAACTTATGCTGCAGTGCTTCACTGATGAATTTAGGCAGGGATATATTTTGTTGGACAGAGGCTTGTGAACACCAGCCTAGAAGGACATTTTTATTTATTCTTCAAATACTAAGTGTTGTTTTTAGTCATACAGAAGTACAGCAGTGCTTGCTGCAATGGACACATACCAAAGGGTGAGAGAGAAAGGTAGAAAAAGAGTATTTCCTAGTTTTTTTCATATATCAGTGGCCAAGCATGTGCAGATGCCTGGGAGATGAGACTGGAAAATGCAGGCAAAACAAACGTGCAGAGCGAAGTGGAAACAGTCCTTGCTCTTACAGTTACATAGAGCAGTATCACCTCGGTGTTAGCAGCAGCAAATTTTCCATTCCCCATCTGCTAGCATTCATTTTAATTGCTGCTGTAGAGTACTACAGAAAATACAGGTCAGGGAGTCCTTGCTCTTTTCTTAACTCATCTGTTTCTCTTTTCACCCTTAGAGGAAATTTTTCTGTTCCTACAGTATGGCCATTTTCAACAGCTTGGGTTTTTATATCACCAAAGAAATTTTAAAAAAGGGAAAAAAATAGCAGTAGATGTTTTTGTACAGACCTAATGTCTGAGTCACAGTCAGGAAGAGGGCAATGTACCTTGTTCCAAATGGCATCAGTGTTGTACCTTTCCAGACAGTTTTGGAGTTTTTTTCTCACAGATATATATAGGAAAAATAGGATGTCAGTTAAACAACTTCTAACAACCATGAAATCTTTTACAAAAGTCTGGTATCTGAGTGCCAAACCTTTTGCTGCTCCTTTGAAAGATGACCTGAACAAATGGCTAGAGAAGTCTTGCAAAAAATTATGAACAAAGATTCGAGCAGGTAAATTAGGGAAGCCCTTGGCATCAACAAATGGAATTAACAATGGTGACATATGGTCTAAAGTGGTTGGTTTGACTTTGAGTGCCCTTCTATAAAAGGTTCACAGCAAAAAGAAAAAAAGCTATAGATTATGAATCTCTCCCAGGCTTCCTGACTTTCTATCAGGTAGCAGCTCCCACAGAAGTTATTTTGTTTTGAAAACAAATAAATAGTTTTCTCATGGATAATAACAGAGCAGCAGGTTAAAATCTAGGTAAGGTAGATGTAAAGCTCAGCACATTTTTCAATCAAGAAGGATTCAGGAAATGTGTATATTGTTAAAAACTAAAGAAAGCAGATTTAAAAAAAAAAAAAACGAACAAACAAGCCAATGTCTTTATTCCTAACTGGCCTGGCTATTTTGAGCTGCATGTGCCTACACTGCAGTCCATAAGGAAAAAGGCAGGTGTGAAGCACCTATCTCTCAAAACATCCCTTTCAGAGACATGTCCCCCCCTGACACACTGTGTTTCCTTGGTGTGCTGCACATTAGGAGAAAACAGAGGCAGAAATAAGCAGTAATAAAACATTTTTCCACTTAACAAGGGATTACATCTCTGGCAGCATACAGCAAAAATGAAGTATATTTGAACAAGCTGGCCAGCATGCTGAAGGGACAATGCTTTTTAATGAGTCAGGATGCTGAACCACGTTCCCATTGTGCTGGCATCTTGTCAGTTACACGAGCACAGTCCTGCCCTCTCCATCCCTGCAACAGCCCTTATGAGACTGATATACCTGAAATAGTGAGCATCCACCATCTGGTTTACAGCAGCGTAGTGGGAAGAGTGAATGCCAGCCAATTCAAGGTCTGACCCACCAAGCCTGCCAGGTGACCAGTGGCACAGGATACATCATCCAAGGGCTGCAACGACATCACTGGGCATCCCACATTTATGCCTTAGCAGTCCAGAATGACAGTTAAGAATAGCAGGAACTAAACTGTATCTGTTACATATCTTGCACCTAAAATACTTGCACAGCACCATGTAAGTGGTCGTAAGAGCAATCATCTGGATGCCTACACATTTCCCAAACCGCTGCATAAATTCCAAAATGCTGTATAAACATACCTCGTATAGCACTCGTGGGTGACAGGCAAATTCTTCTCATAACAACTGGCCTGTGGTTTCCTGAGTAACAAATGTGTGCCAGAGGAAGGCAGCGAAAAAGGATGTGTTAGAAAAGTCTAAGTGCAAATTGAGAGGAAAAGCATGAAGAAATGGAAAAAGGCCAAATTAGCCACTTCAGTCACTCCACTGACAGGACTACAATTGCAAGAGAAGAGAAATTTAGCCCAAAAAATAGCACTGATAGACAATGTTTAGCAAGTGCAAGAATTTATCTGACAGCTGCAGAATGGTTCCTCGAATGGCTAATCATGACTGTACGTTTCTGTAAGTCAGGCTTTGGTCCTGCAGCTTTGTTGCTGTTCACACTTACCCCAACACTGAGCTTTCTTCACTTTGAATTGTAAGTTGGGGTGAAATGTCCAGTTGATGCTGGATTTAGTCCAAGAGCTCCAAGAGCACCAATGCTGAAAGGGTTATAACCTCAGCAAGCTAATAAACAAGGTCCGTCTCTGTCTTTCTGAAGCAAAAGAGATTTTTTATGGTTTTGATAATGGCTTCAGTAAGAATACCAGAGCAAACTTTCTTGTAAAACTTACCCCAAAATATCGAAAAATCTCTTTGCTTTGGCTACCCTAAGAAAAGCTGTTTTCAGATCCTTTAAATAACTTGGTTTTCTTTATTTTTTTTTCAAAAGAAGTGCAGGTTTTGATCATTCTAAAAATGTCATTTTCTATATAGTGGGGAGAATGTTGCCAGTTCTGCAAGCACTTGCTACCTGGTGCCTTGCTTACTATCAAGTCCAGTCCCAGAAAAAGTCCATAAAGCTCTTCATAATCATAAATATTTACAGCACCCACTTCTCAGATTTTTGGGAGGTTCCTAAATGTGTCTGTGTGGATCACAGCCGGTCTAAGGTAACATGGTCCTTCTAGACACAGAGGTGGGATTTGTTTTCATATCTGGCATCATTGTTTAATGAACAATAGAAATTTGCTGGGTCAGATGTGCACCAATGTGAATAAAATAATATAAAAACAGAGTATCTTTTATTTTCTTAGTTTTCTTTGTCAGTAAAACAGAAGAATTAGCACTTCATTGTACTCATGGAGTTTCTCATGCATGTGGATTAGGATCTGAAGCCCTGTGCAGATCCCCTGCTTCATAGGGAGCTGGGCAGCACGTGTGCTTGGCATGGTGTACTGCCACCAGCTCTGGTGTGTGACATCCCTTCTGCTGTGCTGCCAGAGGAGCCTGGTGTTACCTCCAAGAGGATGAGGACAGGGAACATAAGTCACAGTGCACTTCCCATGCATCATGTTACGCTTTCACATGCAGCAACTTACAAAATGAGCAGGGCAGAAGAGTTTGCACTGTATGAAACACAAATAACTAAGAGACTTCACAGTTTTCAACTAAAATTTTATGACTGTGGTCTCTTCTAAGTTGTGGATACACAAATTTGACACTTGGATCACTACCAAGGTAAAAACTTGATAAACAGTTGACAAAATAACAACCACAACAAGAGGGAAAGTGATGGGTACTTTAAGATCTAGTACAATTAAGACACATTCCTGGCTTATTTTTCATATTGAGTCCAGTTACCAGCAGTTTCACGTGCCTGAAGAGTAGGAAGCAATTTATTACAGAGATCAGCTTTTGAACCACTTACCTATTTTTCATAACAACTCTATGAATGATAACTAAATTATGAATTGCCTTTTTTTTATACTACAAATCAGCTTCACTGAAACCATCTCATGTTCAGGTTCTCTTTACAGCATTGTTTTAAAGACTGTGAGGGGAACATAAAACTGACATCCAAACCATCTGCTCATCAGCATTTCATCTCTTTTGCTCTAATCTCCTCACACATAGGAAAATTACACAGCTGTCTCTCTGAATACGTGGACATATGGGGTCTCAAACACGCAAAGAATTTGTGATACTCTTTCTGCTGCCAAAAAATTCCTGTGCACATTACCTGGTTAAACCTTATCCTTCTCTGCAACAGAAAAACTACCTGAGCTGGGAGATTCAGATAGTGGGATTTATACTAATAAATGTTGATCCAACTTCATGTCAAGAATTTATCTTCTTCTAAAAAAGCTTTTTTTTTTGGATTTCAACACATAAAAGTGTAATAAAGCATTTTTAGGTGACACTAAGATACTGGTCTTTCAGCCAAAGTTAACAGAAACAAAGAGTGCAGAAATAAAAAATTCTTTTACTGAAAGTAATATATGAAAAACATAATACAACATAGATACGACAGCTACATCACCAGTAAAATGCAGCCAAACCTATGGTTTGTCCAGAATCTTGTCCTGCCTACTTTAAAATAGTAAAATACTTGGATTAAAGTGGTTATTTTTAAGTTCTGAAATTAATTACAATGAAAAAGCCTTTCCAATTGTAATGAGTAAGCCTTAGGTCCCAGAACCTGATCTCTGCAGCTCTTGCTAGAGCAAAGGGGGAACTGTTCCTTGCCTTTCAGAGTCTCATCTATCATCCCCAGTGGTAGCAAAGAGTTAAACAACAGACACTCATGCTTCCAGTTCTGAAGCCAAAAGTTACTTCACATTCTTGGGAGTAAACTATTTGCCAGATGCATATGCTAGTCGATCCATGTGTGAAAACACAGCACAGAAACATTCCTAATTAATGAGGGATTGTACAGTCAAAGCACCCATACTGCCCAAGGTTCCTGCAGGACCTACCAAATATCCAGCTCATCCCACTCAGCTAGAAAGTCAGCTATCTGCAGGCAGCATCGATGCAGATTTGTTCATGACAGAGGTCCTTGCTCTTTGGGCAAGGCTGTAAGTTTCTGAACCAACGCCATGGAGCTGGGGTGAGGAGGGCAGTGGCCCAAATTCACATTAATGGCACAGTCATACCACGGGGTCAGACACAGGGAAGAACTGTGCTGGACCCATGGGACAGGGCATGGGTCAGACATGGAGGTGGAGAAGCAGGTCCTTAGCTCAGCTCAGAGGCGGCAAGGGCCGAGCCACAGCAGGGCACTGCCCTGTGCGTGGTGGGCGGATTCCTGGATTCTCTGTGTCCTGCTCCACTGCTGGCCATGAGCCTCTCCCACAGTGAGAACTGGTGTCCCCTTGGCTTCTCAGGCCTCACCACCCCACTTTGGGTGATCCAGGGGGCTCTCAGTGACCATCTCCAGAGGGAGGGGATGTTGGTCTCTGGGTGTGGAAGCAGGGATGAAGCAATGTCAGTCTCACTGGTGAGGGAGCAACCTACTTGATACACTGCCAGCCCTGGCACTTGTACTGGGTTGTTGGCCACGAGCCTTTCTCCTCCATCCGTGCCCCTCCTTTCCAGCCCACAGGGCACCTGTGGCTTCGACGAGGGAACAATGAGAACTTCTCCTGCGTTTTCCTTTCCTCTCAGGCTGCATTTCTGTTTGAATTTTTCTGCCTTTGACTTCCAGCCTTTGGTTCTTGTTATTCAACAGGATTAAATAATTCTTCATAGCCCTGGATTTTCTCCCTGAGGAGGAATTCACAGGCTATAAGCAAGCTGTTTTCAGATTGTTTTCCTTGTTGTTAAGTTGTGATAAATTTATCAAGCCTGAAGACATTCCCTGTGAGGGATTTGCTTCTGTACTCAACTGTCTTGCGTGTCCCTTTCCTCCAGGTATCTCAGAACCCCTAAAAAATTTTTATGCCATCTTCCAAGATGAGTCTGTCTGTCCAGTGTCCTGAGACAAGCTCACTCTCTAGTCAGTTGTCATCCAAACATGTTTGAGAAAATGAAGGGCAAAGAGAAAACATTTGATTTCCCTTTATAGCCCTAATTGATTTAATGTCATCCACAGAGGCACCACATGGGACTTGATCAGGTGTAAAAGAAGGAGATTTAGTTTAGATTAGCAGTAATCAGTCTTGTCGTAGTGGAAGCTCTCCACAATCTGCTGGGGCAGCTGGTCCTCTGGAGTCCTGCAGTCCTCCTTCAGAAGTTGCATTTCCAGGCCCCTGCTCTGCCTCAGCTAAATCAATCCTGAGTTACCCCTTCCACAGAGTTTAACCACTTTCAGTCACCCCAAAATCTGATACGCATCGCCCCACCACAAATGCCATGTGTATGTGGAATCTGGGCAGGCAGAAATCTGCTCCAGGCATGACTTGCAGAAGCAATACCCTGGTTGTCACACTTCTTGCTCTGTGCCATTTCTTTCAGCAAGCTCTTGAACTAAATCCTGACCTCATATGCAAGGATGCTGTTTTTCTATGCTGGGACCTCCCTGAATGTCATCATAAAATGACATCTGTGGGAGCACAGTTGTAGCTGTACCAACATAATTTCTATGGCTTTGCAATAATGGCAGACTGACAATGATGTCAGGGCTCTGAAGGCCCCTCTGGAGATCATTCAGCCTTTGCTGGTATCTGGGCTTGGTCCCCTGGACAAGACTTTACATTTCCCTTTGCTGAACTAATGGGGGATCTCTCAGCCCTACGGAGATCCCTCTGGCTGTCAGCACAGCCCCCTGGTACCAAACAAACACACTGAAGTAACTTGCTTTAGGGATGCTTGCAAATTAACTGGTCCTAACATTGGGCTAAGGCAACTGCCAGCATGAGAACAAAGGCAACATCCATTACCAACATCTTTTAAGTCTGGGCTTCCTAATGCCTTTTAGTTCCCTCTTAGCCTGTGGAATACACTATACACAAATATTCTTCTTGCATCTTTTTCCCACTGCATGTGTCTGGTAGACAGGCTCAGTGGAGCACCCTGGAGAAAATAACTGCAAGAATAACAGAAAATGAAGCACAAACTGAAACTATGGAGCTCTGACCCAGTTTTGGGAGAGGCAGGGAAGGAGAGTGGGATGTGTGGGCTTCCTGTAGTGGTTGCTGGTTGTGACCCAGTAAATGACAAGTGGTGACAGAGCTGTGCATACCTAAATGCGTCCCTAACAGCCTGCCGCTGAAAAGATTAAAATGCCATGAAAGTGTTTATGGCAGAGGCCAGTCCTGGATACAGACAAGTCTAATAGCACCAGGCAAGTCCAAACATGACTTCTTGGACTCAGTGTTCAAAATCAGTCTTCTGGGACCAGCTGGCTCCTCACACCTCTTCATTACTCTTGGAGTGTGTGACTATTCCCTGTTTCTTTTAAAATAAAGTCAGCTAGACAGTTCCCAGGGGTGCAGGGCAGGAGTCAAAGTGCTGAGCAAATGTAAATGCCTGCCAAGGTGTGCGCTGATCTGGTGGGACCCTGGTCCAGGATTCTCTTCTCCTGCTTCAGCAGAACTCATTCCCATCTAACAGTTAGGATTATGCAGTTATTATGACTTGCACATGCTACATGGCACCCCAAAGCTGTGGTAAAACTTAGAAACCTTTTTGGGAGAAGACCTTGATCCAGAAAATTTAAATAAACAGAGGTTCATGTTTGCCTCTTCAGTGACAAACTTCCCTAGCAGATTCAGCATGCAACAGCATGAAGCATTGCTCAGTGTACTCTGAGCTCATGTCATTGGTAGCCAACCACATGATTTATTAATATAATATCATGAAATCAATGGATTAATGGGAAACCCTTTCATTTTTGAAAGCACAAATCCCAGCTGATTTCATTGTGGGCTGGCAAGCAGAAATATTAGCTATTAAAACAAAACAAACCCAAACAAAATAGAAAACTGCTACAGAGTAGAAAAAGAGTTTTCTAATAATTTCTCCTAACATTCAGGGTGGGTGAAGTTAAAGGTTTAAAAATCCTCTTTTTACTTGAAGTTTCTGATGCCTTCCTCCCTCTTTTTATACACACACGTATTTATATATCATGTTTCAGCTCATGACCCTGCTATTCCAAAGTGTGAACATGATAGAGAAGACTTGTAAGTAAAAAACCTCTGAGAGATGTTTGATGCCCTTTCTCTTAGGTGAGACAAAATGGTGATCAGATACATGAATGTCTTTTCTTCACCTAAATTACTTTCTTTCTCAGCGAAGTGTTTAGAGGAGCAGTTTTGGTAGTTGTGGTAGGAACATCTCTGTAAGAACAAACTTCAGTCCTTGAAAAAACATCCCAAATACCTTACTTTCTGAAGCAGAAACAGCAAGTAATGTGAAGGACATGCCTTGTGGGAGCAAACAGACTCTGTGTATCAAGTGCAGAGAAGGCCCTGCTGAAGAGGAGGAATAATTGTATCACTTGAAGGAAACATGGTGCTCCTGTCATTCCCTAGCTGCAAGGAGGCAGAATGCCCCTCTGGCATCTTCTGTGTTGGGGATGACGCTGCATGCTGCACTGCTCTCCAAATCCAAGATGACATAGATTTCCCAAGGCTCTTCTGTGGGAAACTGGAAAGAAATTTTTTTCCCAATCATGGGGGGAAAAGACAGGAATATCAGAGCACTTGTCAGCATTTTTCTTCTTACAGATCCTTCAAAAACTTTCAAAATAAATCTTCTAGCCCTGCCAAGGAAACAGTCCAAGAAGAAATGTGGGCTGCTTTTAAAGCTTTCACACAACTTATGCCAGCCACCTTTGCATCATGGCAGAGGACCCAAGTCTTTCAGCTATTTCTCCCAGATTTCTTCATCCCTTATGACTTCAGCCTTCAAAATCATCCCTGAGTCCAGTTTACATCAGCACAGGCATGCTTAGTGCTAAACCATCCCCAAGAGTCCAGGCTAGAACAAGTATTATCCGACAGTCAGATAAGGTTAGCTAGATTTGTGGAACCTGTTCTCCCACAGCTGCCTCAACAAGGATAATTCGTTTTAGAAGGGAACCTGGTGCAATGAGGACCTGGGTCAAAGGGAAGGACAAGGCATCTGTTGCAGAAATGTAATTTGGTTTCAACTTTATTTTACCAGCAAGCAAAGGCATCCTTTCTGAAGGATCAAGGACAGGTTCTCTTCTGCAATGGCAGAAATCATCCTGTGCTGGCTTGTGAGAGCTGATGCTCAGGAGACAGATGAAGTTGCTTGACAGAGTGGTTGGCAGTCGACAGTACTTAGTACAAGACAGTGGGAGAGCAGGACATGCTGCTCTAGGGATGCACGTGGAAGCTGCACAATGCACCTTGCATGTGGGATGGCTGAAGAGCATCTGGTTAAGATCAGAGTCCAAGCTGGCTTGCCCAAGTGGCTGTTTGAAATAAATAAGTGCTGTATATCCCCTCACAGTGATTGCCTCACAAGCTGTTGTTGAGAGGGAAATGTAAGCTTGTTGTATACGATTTTCATTTTCTGAGGGTTAGCTGAGTGCTCTGGCACCAGCAGCCCAAAATACATTTGGTGTGCGTGCTTAACTTACAGCGTGGCTGTTCCAGGGCTGTGTATGTTGCTAAATAACTTTCCCATTGTTTCACTGGTTACATTGCTCTCAGTATTTGGCTTGGCGTTTGTTTTATGTCCCAGTCCCTTTAAAGCTTGTCTGATGGAAAATGCACAACCCTTTCCTGAATCTAATTTAAAAGAGCCTTTTTTTGTCCATACTTCAGTGAATCTCCCACCCCCTGGCAATTTTACATGTCCTGTCTTACCTGTAGAAAAAGACTTACTCTTACAACTTCAAAAATAAAAGTTTAAGAAAGGACTGAAAAATGTTATCATTTTATATATAGAAAAGCCTATATATAGGTCCTGTATAAAGGATCATGTTAAGCACATTAAAATTATGTTGAAAAGTCCAGCTCATGGCAGAAGCAGTGCTTTGTGCAGGCTGGGCACAGAGCTGGGCACCTGGCAGGTACATGCTGTGGCTGATTTGGGACGGGGAGCTACAGCTGCCCAGACAGACTTCTGGGCATTTGGAAGCTTAGGATTCTGCAACTGCAGTATCTTTACCTTTCTGGAAATCACCAGGCAGGCAGCCAAGAAGTGAGGAGGCCATCCAGCATCCTGGAAGGAGAAGAAATGAACTCATCAGAATCCCAAAGGCTGTCCTGGTGATTTGCTGGGACTCTGCAGCAGCACCTAGTTACAAATGAGCTGCCTGAAAAATACATACAGGGATGAGCCTGAGAATGGATCTATAGGCAACTGAGATGATGGACCAAGATTTGTTGGAGCCTTATAAGTTGGAAATTGAGGTCTGGATGTGCTTGGTTTTCTGACTTTCTCCGTTCCTGAAGAGGTTGTTGTTCAACATCTCCAGATTCCAGGTCTTTCTTAGGGAGAGAAAGCTCCATCTGGGAGGCTGTGATTGTGCTCAGCCCTGTTGGAATTGAAGGAATCTGCTCAGTGAGAGACTGAAGGCTGCTGACTGGTTGCTGAAAAACCCCCAGGTACCGTCAAACTTTCAGTAGACCTTGGAGCAGGAGATGACTTTAAAAAAATTGCATGCAGTTATTCTGCACCCATTGCATGGTGCTTTAAACCTTGTTGGAACTAGAAAGACACCGCCTGACATAAACCCGAGGGTCTGATTCAAATGTAGAACATACAAGGTGAAATGCTTTCTGTCCATTATTCTTATAGGTATTCCCTGAAGGTTTAGGCAGTAACAGCCTGACTTTCTTATAGGATGCAGACAGGTGGCACTGCCCAGAGTTTCTTGTGTTGTACTGGGTGTAGCACACCCATTCTGACACTTCTACACACCTCTCTTTCGCCAAGATAAATTTTAGTCAGTTTTTAAATGCAGCACTCACACAGTTTGACAGTATGAAATCCACTTGTGTCCAATATATCGCTGCCATGCTTGGCACTGACCAAACACCAAGGGCTGATGGTCATGGAGACCTTACTCACCATGGAGTCTGTCAGCCCAGTGTGAGCACTCACTGCAGGCCTGGTGAGGAAGGGACTTGTGGAGGAACTTGTTTTGGCATGGTTGGCATTTTGTGGGAAAGAAGACTTCCTGTAATTACAAAACTTCACTGACACAGGCCTGTTGGTGATGTATGTGAAAGAAAGGGGTAAAGAGAGTTAGGGGTGGGAGCACAAAAGCAAACTGCAGTCCCTGAGACACAGCTGGTATGCTGCTACTTGGCAAAGTGTGGGTTAGAGGTATCTGTGGTGAAGTGTTTGGATTGCCCTCCAGTGGCCAAATGGGATTTCAGAGCCCAGCACAGGTCAGAGGTAATGTCAAGAGAAAAGAAATTTGGAGAAAGAAAAATCAGCGACTAGAAGCAGCCTGTCGTATATTTTAAAGGAGGTTGGTATGTGTAGTACCATCATAGCAGCACATCTATTGACCATACTTAACATTTGTCTTCTTCCTTTTTAATATCAGCTTCCATACCACTGCTTTCCTGGGGTCACACAGACCTTCACAGCTGCCACCAGCTGAGCATGCAGCTGCAGGGGCCTGCACTGGCAGACCAGAGTGGGACAATTGTGCACATGAGGTCAAGGTCAGCAGTCAGTGCCGTATGCAGAGAAACACACCAAGCAGAATTACATACAGCAGAAAAAACCTGTCCCATTAAAAGCCCAAGGCAGCTCACCAGTAACAGCATTCATACGAAAACCAGTAGAGAATACATCAGAGTCAAATCTGGCATCAAAGGCCCTTGGTCTTACCTCATCTCTTGACCTTGCTGGCTCTGCTAAGAGGAAATATGGATGCCGGTACAGTCCACCATTCATGTTTCCTTCCTCTCTAAAAGTAAACATGGAACTCCAGTAGGCCAGCTGCATTGAGTGTGAAACAAAGACAAGACAAGTTTGGTGTGCTCAGGGTTTGTTTGGCTGCTTTTTTTGTTTTGTGTTGGTTGGTTGGTTGGTTGGTTGGTTGGTTGGTTGGTTGGTTGGTTGGTTGGTTGGTTGGTTGGTTTGGGGTTTTTTTGTTTGTTTGGACAACACTTGTTCCACATCCATTTTTGTTGAAGACTCAGCTTTTAGCTTTTGGCTACATGTCTGATCCCTGAGCATTTTTCTGCCTCTTGAATGGTGTTTCTGAAGGGTATTCCAACACCAAGCCCTTGGTGAGAAGAGTGCAGCACAGGGTGAGAAGACTATGTGAAAGGGAATAGCTCCAGGGGCTTCCTGGACTTGTTTGAACTTCCTTGGCAAAATCTTTCCAGGAACAGCCTGCCCTCTTAGTGTGCTGCTGCAGGTCTGGTCTGGCTGAGTGCCTCATGAGTACGGCACAAAACTCTGTCAGTTGAACCTCGGAGACTTGAGTGGCAGCCAGAGACACATCTTCTCCTCAGAGGGCAGGAAACTGTTTGACACTTGGCCAGCCTATGAGTCTCCCCAAATGAAGCCTTTGATGTCTAGGAGCTGATTGAAGTCCAAGGCCCTGGTTCAACAGAGGTTTAAGTCACACAGAGACCATGAATCACAGGGCTGGAAGGGAGCTCAACAGAACACCTTCCACAACCTTCACACAGAGGCAACCTAACAATACCTTGGCATCTCCTGGCAGATGTACGTCTTTAGAAGTCTCTAATCACAAGAGCAACAAGTCTTTCTAAGTATTCTCCTCCATTCCTGGATTTTCCTAATGGTAAGTGGTGTTCCCTAATGCCTAACCTTTGCCATAAATTAAACCAGTTCTTCCCATATCCTTATGAGCAACGTAGTCTTTTAGAGTAATGTTTAAAGTACTGGAAGTCTTTCATTATGTCCCATCTTGGATGCTTTTCTCCTAGATCAAAAAAAAGAAAAGAAAACAAAACCAAACACATCAGTTCCTCGAACCTTTCATCATAGGTCATATTTTCCAAACTTCTCATCATCCATGTTGGTCTCCTCTGGCTCTTCTCCACTTACGCTCCATCTGTCATGAAAAGCATGGCCCCAAAGCAGACATATTGCTTCAGTAAAGACCTCATCCACACTGAGCAAATCTGAAAAATTACCTCCTGTGGATTACAAAACACATCTGCTGTGAAAGACCAGCACAAGACTGATTGTGAGTTTTTTCCACTTTCCTTACAACATCCTATTGTTAGGTTATTAATTAAAGAATTCTCAGTCCTTACAGACACACTGTGAACTTCACCTTCTATCCCGTAATGCTGTTTAAAAGTGCTGATAAATCAAGACCTAAACTGGAAATAAATCCATGCAAATAAATAGTGTATTGCAGTAGCAAAAATGGTGTAATAAAAGTAGCAAGAAGCACTGTCAGGACCAAGTCATAAACTGAATATTGGTGTACTTAGATTTCAGAGTGCTAATATGCCTATTATGTACTAACTTTGCCTTTTGTAGAACTCTATAGAGAACTTGGCCATATCCCTAATATATATGTATTGGTATTTTTATTTACTAGCAGGTCCCTTACCTAAAGTTATGACATCTGTAAGAGCAAGATCCTAAATCCTGCCCTCATCTTGCACAGGAGGGGTTTAGAACATGTGTTTGTGGATCCCTTGAGGATGTGGATGTGTGGATAGTCATAATAACCTGAGAAAATAAGCACTAGATTTGAAAATACAGTCCCCAGTTTTGACGTGCAATGTTTGCATCTTGTAGTCATAAATAAGTGCAGTAGTTATTCAATATAGAGGAAGTAGAGATGCTGTGAGTGGGGATTGCCTGAGATGTTTTCTGCCCAAGGAAATTCTGTAAGAAGTCACTATCCCTTAACCAGTGACTATTTGCTTTTTCCTGTTTTATGAAGTAATATTTGGCTGTCTAGCAGTTTAATAAATACTGTTCTGTAACTGCTCCCATCTCAGTCAGTTTTCTTCAAAATAAGATTTCTATAAATCTTTATAATGCAGGGAATGCACCCAAAAATATTTGGGTAGGATTTTTTCCCACATAAAATATGTTTTATATACTGTCCATCAAAAACACCCACAAAAGACACAGGACTATGCAAGCCATACAGGGGTAAAAAAAAATCCTTTGTCTTGGTTATTATATTCATATCACTACTCCCCTAAGAGCAAAAGTAAATCATAGACCAATGCTAGGAAAGTCCAGAAAGATAAGAGAAGTGAATACATCTAGACTCTTCAGCTAGACCAAGGAGGGAGAAAGTTTTTAAATCTGGCCAAGAGGAGGTCACTGGTGACCCTGAATATTTAGACATATGACTCATATATATAAAAGAATACTTGAATCATCAGAAGATTAATCATCTGTTTCTCTTCAGTCTCCCTCCCCTGTAAAAAAGAAGAAAAAAAAGAATAAGCGTTGCAGTGATTTTTTCCCCCCCCTTTGCATTTAATTATTCTATTAATCCACACTGTAGTAAAGCACCAGACTTGGAGTGGCAGGAATGGATAGCCTCTAGTTCATAGTAGCAGATAATAAGCAAATGGTGTACCTGGGCACTGAAAGAGGGATATGGGATTCACTCTGGTGCTTCACCATTTTAGCAAGTGCTAGTGCCTCTGAGAGTTCATAAATCTAGCACTGGGGAAGCACAGGGACAGTGCAGATCTCAAGCAGACAAGGTCCCATACAAAAAATCATGCCAAAATAATAAAACTTGAGACTAAGCTATTTTTAACCTCTTCTCTTCAAAGGCCCCAAGAAAGAGGATATTTGGGTCCTCACAAGAAGTGTGTAGATGGCTCAGAGGCATCAAGCCACATGACTACTGGATTTGACAGATGTGAAGGATCAGAACACTAGAAGAGGCTCTCTGGTTTAACAAGTGTTATTTAAATATCTCTGCGGATCCAGACAGACTGCAGGTTTCACCTGGACTATACACACTGCACTGCATCCTCTGTATGGCTAATTGGCTGCACTGCCTTGGAGTCAAGAAATATCAAATACAGTTCATGTTTTTGGCTGAGAGTTTCGCCTCTTCTTCCAGCCTTTCTCTGCTGTGAAGCCGGGCAGATTTTCACACAACTGTGCCACACAGATTTACCACTTCTCCTCTACCTCCTGCACAGGACAGTTTGCTCTGCCACGCATAAGAAGTCCCAGCTTCCTTTGTCCCCAGTGTGTTGTTTTATCAGATGAGCCTGTGCTCACTGAGATGAGCTGTGAATAAAACTAGGCAGCTGGTCTGAATCCCTACTTCCAAGTAGTGCAAACTGGGAGATACATCTTACCTCCTGCACACTGACAGTGAAAACCAGAAAGGGATTACTTTTTCTTTTTTTATCAAATTTTAGTTTTGGCTTTTTAACAGACTTCTTTCTTTGCTCACACTTGACCTTGGCAAGCACTTCACCAAATTCAAATCATGAAGTTCCCTCTGGAGATCAAAGGCTGGTGTCCTTGTTTCCCTACAGAGCATGGATTTAATCTGAAAGTCTGTGGGATAGCTAAACAAACACCTCGCATCCGTTGTGGGGAGGATTTGTTTCTTTTAGCTGGAATAACCTTTCTCACCCGGCTCTTGCAGGCTGGAAAATTCAACACCATAAATCATGGATGAGCCACAAGTATTTGGGAGTTTCTCTGAAAGCAAAGCTGTGGTGGAATGGTATCTCTCCCCCCATCGCTACTAAACAAAGTCACATTTTTTTAAAAAATACAAAGGAAGTCATTATATTGTGGTACTGTACAGAAATTTTCAGCTTCCTACCAATACCTCTGATTTCTTTGGGAGAAAGTACTGAAAAGTCTTTTGAAAACAGACTAACCCAAACATGGCACACTGTTAAGAGAAAAAACCGTCACATTGGTCACAGCAAGAGTTTCTGATGGAATAAGAGTAGATGTAGTATCTCTGGCAAGTAAGATAAATGGTCTGATTTAAGAGACAACAAAGTCAAAACCCTTACAGAACTCTGGCACTCTTTGAATAAAGTCCTCACATTACTCCACTCACAGCAGGGAAATAGCTGGAGTTGCTGCTGTGCACCGCCATTACCGTGCCTGTCTCAGTCAGTCACTTACTGAAACAGCTGCCTTTCCTCTAGACATGGAAAACTTTGACCCCATCAATCTAAAGACCACATCATGATGTTTCACCACATCTTTGATATAATATGCTACCTCATTTATTATTCTGTTTTAGGTTAAAGGCATCTAAGTTCCTTGGAGCTAGTTAAAAAGGGATGAGGCATCAGTGTTTTTCTTTTCTTTTCTTTTCTTTTCTTTTCTTTTCTTTTCTTTTCTTTTCTTTTCT
>VZRN01000256.1:250914-345992 GCA_013397935.1 Dasyornis broadbenti
TTCTCTTCTCTTCTCTTCTCTTCTCTTCTCTTCTCTTCTCTTCTCTTCTCTTCTCTTCTCTTCTCTTCTCTTCTCTTCTCTTCTCTTCTCTTGGCACACATCACATTTATTCATTTGTGAGTGTTTTATTTACTTTTACTTTGTTTGGAGAATTTGTGTCCAGGGGGAATACCAAGCAAAAGATTATTATTAATTTACCTCCCATTCTCACAAGTCACATTCATAGTCATACCAAGCAATCTGCCAATGCCACCACAGGACAGTGATCCTGTACGCAATATGCAATGTATGCAATAATGATATTTATTTCTGTTGATACCTTCATGGAATCTTGGATAATAAAATTAATCTCCACAGGATTAATGCTACCTTTTGCAACTCTGTTTTCTGGTACTTTGCAAAATCTGTTCCCATGGTGTCCTTACTTCTATTCCTTTTTCCTCTCTCCAAGGTAGGCCAGCGCTCAGTGTGTGGCTGTTCAGCAGTGCTGATGCATATGCTGCACATGAGGAAAGGGAACAGGACTTTACTAGGTTAAGGAGCAGAAGCCTAGGGTATTAAGAAAGAAGCCTCTCTGCCCCCAGCATCCTCCATAAGCTGTCTGCATCCATCATGAGGTACAATCTGAGAATCAGGAGTCAATGGAGGGGCACTGACCTACCTCACTTTTATCAATCTCTTGGGTGCCATCAATCCCTTATCCAAAATGTTCAAGTGTTAGGTACCTGGAGATATTTTAATACCTTCATCAAGCATATGTTTTGTGAAAGACTCAAGCCATACCCACAGGAACATAGATGTGAGCACCAGGAGTCTGGGGAGAGTTAAAACTAGTTTGTTCTCATGACTGTGTGTGGGCTCAGGTGAGTCTCCTCTGGCAGCTGCTTTCCTTGCAAGGGAGACTTTATACAAAACCCTCCTACATGTGAAGTGGTCCAGCAGTGGGATTCCTCTGAGCTTATTCCGTCTTTCATCCAAGGAAGATGGAGATCTGTCACCACTAATAACAGATTAATTGGACTCAAGTGGCACTTCATTATACTAAGCATTTTTTTAAAGGCTGTAACGTTGTGATCAGCTGGGCCAGCCACTGAATTTTGAGCAGGTAGCAAAGTTTTGGGGTCATTTACAAGCTTGACCTAGTCACTCCAGCAGGAAGGACTGTATTTACTCTGAACAACCCAGCTTTCTATTTCACATGACTTACAAAGGGCATATTCCTCTGAGTGCATATTTGAAAGGGGGTGTTCCTCATAGATGCTGTTTATTAATATTTCTGCATTCCTATCAGCTTTTTATCTCCTCCTTGCAATTAAATTGACAATCAATAAAGACAAAGACTACTTTAACCTATGGGCCCACTATGAAGAGTAAGGCAAAGACTTCCAAAGCAAAAATTTCAAGTCTGGCCCATTTACTTTTCAGATTGCTATTTTCAAACTGCATTTTGCCACTACACTTCCTTGCAACTGAAAGATGCCAAAACAACTGTTTTCTTTTACATATAGTTATTCCATTACAATGTTTCTTTTTATGATGATCACAGGAAAATAATTTTCATAATGTCCCTATACTTCAGGAGACACTGGTTTTAACTGCAGGTGATGAAAAATGAATGCTTTCCTTCTACACCTTCAGACAGTTCAGTCCAGCTACCATCTCTGCACAGCTGGTCTGACACTGGTTGCTTTCATTTCTACTCAATAGCCCCTATGAATTAATCAGGAATGTGACTTCTTTCTGGCCTTTTCATGAAAGACAGTTTGCAGTGTGAAAACCTCAGTGAATGTAATGTCAGCTCACACCAGACCACCTCATACATCAGGCACTTTTCCTCCTTTGATTCTCTAGGGAGCTGAATCCAGTCCCACCATTCTCCAACAGCCTCTCAATTCTCACAGACTCAGTCCTTAACTGTAAAGCATGACCCAAGATCCCAGAAACAGATTAGAAAAGGTAGGATAACAAGGTTGGAAGCAAGTATATCTCCAGTAAAACAGAGTTTAAGGTGATGTTTGAAGATTTACCTTTCTTTTAAAGTCTCTATAGAAAAGAAAACAGTGTAATAACATCTGTGTGTCTGGCTAATGTTGTGTACAGCCTGGTTTATGTTACTTTTCAAATCATAAATCATTTAAGTGGCATCCTTATACTGAGGTGTTTACCTCAATTGTTACTTTGCTTTTACAAGGTTGGAAATTAATTTTGGCACCACTGTTGCTCTGTTAACAAGGTTATGGCTTACAGACATACAGATAAATGGTAAGAAGATTTAGCAGACCAAAAGAAACTGAGAAACAGTCCCCCAAAACAGAAAAGAAAATACTGAGTCTGATAGCTCAGACAACCTCTCTCAATACAACAATAAGTTGCTTTATGCTTGCACTTGAGATGTTTAGATACACACCCCTCAAAGCAGATTTTGTATCCTGAATTAAGCACCTCTGTGATGGGCTAGGAAAACGGCACTGCAAAGATTGCTGTTAAACCCAAAAGGCTTCCTGAAATAGCAAGCAAGCTTATGGTATGATGCAGGACAGTGGGGAAGTGATCTGTGAAAGGCTTTGAGATGTGAAAAAGGAGAGGGATAAGAAAGTAACTGAAAATTGAGACAAGATGCATAAGGAATGTGCCTGAATAACATGATATCAATTTTTTTATAAGATGGATGCCTTTCAGATGGAGGAATACAAGTCAGCCAAATCTCTCTGGACATCTGTATGGTATCACAAAGGAATTATTAACTAAAACTGCATCAGCAGAGAAATGGATTAGGAGATGAGGACATTCCTAAAGAGATGACAGAGGATACTCTCACAAAGAAATCTAAAAGAGTGAAACAGTTTTTTCAGGAGTGAGGCTAAGCATCAATTCAGCATGATCACTGGCAGAGAAAATGGAAACATCCAGTAGTATTTATTGACATAAAACTGGGGCATTAGCAGCATAGAGAAGACTTGCAACCTAGCAGGCCAGACTAACGAATCTGAACATAATTGAATAATTTACAAAATCCAAGCTCATGCACATAGGGACAGGTTACCCAAGTGTTTGCAATCATCAAGACTCCTGCCAGCTGAAAACGAGCCTGGAAGGAGATCTGTGCATGCAGGTTGTGCACCCAGAGCTCTGACCTGGCTCTTGTCACTCAGCTTCTGAGGACAAACTGGGCAGTAGATGAGAAAAGGCAGGTGCAATACAGAAATTTCCAAAAAAGACAGATAAAGAATAGTGCCTACTGGACACAGACAGCCCCGGGGAGACCTCACAGGTCTGCTGTGCACAGCTTCCTCAGCTGTTTCTGCATTGAAGAAATAGAAGCAGCGAACGTGAAGCGGATGCTGACCATGGGATTACTGGGGAGGCTGTATTAACTCAACAAATGGGACAAGTCGGGATTTACAGCCAAAGGAAAGGCAAGGCTGAGAACAGACATGATTGACCTTTGTAAATGCAGTGGTAGATTTAAAAGCAGAGACGGGAAAAAGCAGCTTGAGCCAAGTACAAAGTACAAATGAGTATAAACCAGCCATAACTATCCTTTACTCTGGAGATCACAAGTCCATTCCTCACAACTGTGGTAGCCCTGTGCTGAAGTAGTCTCCAAAAAGGTGCAGCAAGGACAAGAAGTCTCCCTGCTTCCTGGATGGACCTGGCTAAGGGCTTAGTCACAGTTATACAATGGCTGTAGATGAGAGGACCGACCTTCATGACCCAGGAAATTTTTTCCAGGCCCATTTGTTCCATTTCAGCTGTGGAGGAACTGCCAAGGAGTGAAAAAAGTTAGAAATATATGGATGACGTGTGCTTGTAGAAGGGAATATGGAAGAAGGACAGACCATTGAAATACATGGAGAAAGTCCTCGTGGACAACAGTCACCTACAAGCAATAGGATTTGCTTGTGAGAGTCTATGTGCCTTTGGCTACAGCCAGAATTAAACACTGCACTCTTTAGCCATCGATTTTATGCTATGTTGAATTACAAATTGTTCCTAAGCACCTTGTGTAAAGGAGAAGAGACCAAATACAAATCCACTCCAAAGTAAAAAAATTCCAGAGAAAGTGCAAAAGGAGCTGCACGAATTTGTTAAACTTGACCTTTTTTTTTTTCTGTTTAGAATTTTTTTTTTTAAATCTCCAGGAAAATGCAGTGGGCCAGACTGCATTTGTTCTACTTGGATAAGAAGCTTCCCCAAAACCCTATGAAACAACATGGAATGCAGCTTTGGCTTTGGAGGAAAAAGTTATCACTGACTGATAAAGAAATCACTAAATTATCTGTGCCCAGGGCTTCAGTGTTTTGCTTATAGTCTGCTCTGTCAAGGAGGAACGACAGGAGCAGAGCAGGTTGGAAAGGGAATGGAAACCATTGCTTGCAAATCTACAGTGTGCTGAAAGTACTTATTGAACTTAAATAAAAGGTTAACTGCCAAGGACTATCATTTTTTTTCCATTTTTCATACGGCTGTTTCTTTGCAAGAACTGAGCACTGAGTTGTTTGCAAGAAAGGGACTGATTTCCACTGAGAGAAAGAAACTTGTTTTTTTTCTCTTTTTAATTGACTTCATCAAGTACTTCTCAAAGAGGTAACCAGAGAAACTGAAAAACACATGTTTTCTAGTTCATATTTACAGTGATTTCTGTCTGAAACAGCTGTCAGGCTGTGTAATACAGTAGTGCCTGGGGACAGGATGGAAGTGAGTGTTGGTGTGTACCTTGATCCCCGGAGGAAAATATCCCCGTCAATATTTTTCACATTTACTCAGAAATACCTAAACCCACTGCACTCTTTGCATGCCAACAAGGGAGCCAAGAACTCAGGGATATTTTTTTCTTCTCTCCAAATAACATATTTCCCCACTCAAAAGAAAAAAAAAAAAAATCCCATCAGTCTGACAGACTTCCAGGAAACAGGGGAATTATTTTATAGTTGCCAGGGTCCAAGCTCTCTTTGTTTAGGCACTGACAAGAAAGGGGCTATTTTACATTCCTGTTTACATAACTAATGAATATAGGAGAGTGCTTAGCAACCTTTTATCAAGCAGCACAAGATTCACCTTCCTAAAAACAGACTCATCGAGATGTGGTGTAATAATTTAGCTCTGTTTTAGTGTGTGTTAATAGGGGAAATTATTACTTTACCTCACATTACACAGACATGTTTTTTCCATGTTCTTTAAAGCCTTCAGGTTTTTTAAAGGTATATTTTTATTTAATGTTAATGACCTACTTTTTCCCTTTCTACTCAAGAAGCTTTTTATCTGTTATTTCCTCATTTTAAAAAATGGTTGTTATGGTAAGAATATACTAAAATATGTTGTATTTTCCCCATTCTGTTTTGTTAACAAGGAGCTCTTAGAAAAAAGTGGCACAAGTGGTTTGGCTTGAAGGAAAGGAGACAGATCAAATGCAAGACAGATTTTTAAGGTGCTTCGTTGAAGTGAACCCAAATGCCACAAGTGCTATCTCAAAACATACCTTCCTGAACGGATGAGCCAGCAGCCACTGTTTTCTCTAGAGGGCATAACCCAGAAGTGGTTCATTTGCAAAGGACAGCATCCTGGCACCCCCAACATGATAACCTGTATGCACAACATCACACCTGCTCAGTATGAATCCGGGCCCGTCTAGGCATGAGCCAAAAGCAGGGACACAAAGAAGAGAGTTCAGTGGCCTCCCATACCTGAGAGCTGCCATGGACAGTGAAGGCAGGGCTGGATTTGGGGCCTGCCAAAGTGAGTTTGGTCTTGCAGGTAGTTGATGGGCAAAGAGGGGATCAACTGGTTTTGACTTCTGCCCAGGGGCAAACTAGTTTTCCCCAAGACACCGTGGTAGATGCTTGCTATTTTACATCTGCCCATAGTGAAGCCCCAGCTCTCTTCCTGTTAAGTTTTAAATTAAAAGTGGTTCAAGCTTCTCAGAGAGGCACCTGGCTTCCCAGGCAAATTACTGAAATACTTTCTTCACACTAACTTTTCCCTTCCCCCTGAAGCCAGCAGGTGACATCTGGAAAACACACAAAACAAAGAGAAAACTGTCCTTTCAAAGGAATTAGTAACTCCACTCCATCTGTGTGGGCGCTGCAGCCTCGCTGACCTCCCGTACCACAGAGTCGGGAAGCTCTGCAGGAGCGGGGCCAGCATCCTGGCCATGCATCACTTCCCCTCCACAGATATCTCAGTGTGCCTTGTGTCAAAGGCAACAGGAATATCTTGAGCCAGAAGTGAAAGAGCATCCTGTGCAGTTTAGCTAAAACAAATACAACGTAAAGTGCTGGGTGGTGTGACTCAGTTCTAGGAGAGGATGTTGTGGCATGAGAGGGAAGTCAGTGTGTTGCTTGCAGGGTTCTACTCTCAACATGCTGGCACAGCATTCTGCTGAGAGTTGAACATAATCCTGTCAACACCTTTTAGCTAGCCACAAGGGATCCTTCTCCAGCTCATGAGGAACATGGACGTCAGTGGCAGGAGGAGCACACAGCGTGGTCTTTGTTGCTGACCCCAGTCCTGCTGCTGGCTGTGGGCTCTGCAGCAGTGCCTGTCAGAGAGACTTTGAGTATCACAGCTCTGTGCCTGCCTGCTTCACTGCATGGGCTTGACATGCAGATCTGCATTCTCAAATGCACAGGAGTGAAAAGAAAGGAATATAAAGACAAGAAAGAGTAAGACAAATGAGTAGGCAGAGGATACACAAACCATTTCCTTCCAGGTCTCTGTGTCCCACGTTCACACAAGTTGTGCTTCGTGTCTGCATTTTGTCAGGTGCACCTACAGTCTCACCAGTAAAGGGCTTTTGGTTTTGCTTCCAACTCTCCACCTTGTTAAATCAGCTTTACTCTTTTCTCATCTTTTCTGTTTCTGAGTACACCAGCCCGGGATTGTCTGGAAGATTCCTCACAGCTTCATTTCCACTTACCTTCACAGGCTTGGGCTGATTATTGCCTTCCTGTAACCCTGGGAAATGGGGGAAGGAACACCTTTGTGCTTCACATACATAGTAAGAGGTTATAAAAAAAAAATAAAATAAAAAATACAGGTGCTTAGGGTGTGCAGCAATAAGTGCCATACATTCACTGGAGATCTTTCATTTAGAGACAAAAGATGCTGCAGGGCTTTAGATTTGTTTAACTACATGAAGCAAATTTGGTGTATGTGACATGGAGGCACTGAATTTCCCCTCTCTGGTGGCACTTTGTGCAGCCTGGTAGGCTTAGCCTGCTCATGCGGGCTGCCTCAAGTGGCCGTGATGCCCAAAAAGGTAGGGCCCTTCTGCACAGTCAGTTCCTGCTCTTCTAGGACTCATAACTAAGGAAAAGCACGGCATAAACACCATCCTGTGGTCCCCACATTCCCTATAGCTTGCTGTGCAGGTGAATCTAAGTAGCCCCACACTTTAGGCGTAAGAAAGAAACGCATCAGGCATGCACAAGAGCTCTCTGAACCTGCCTGTGTGTGTGCAGTGGGAAAGAGCCAGGTGGGGAAACCACCTATTTTAACTCTGCCAGCCCAAGCAATTAGCTCCCAGAGCAATGAATGCATGGCCAGAAGCAGACTGGGATCCCAGATTTTGTTACATTTTGGCCCCTCTATGGATGAGATTTGACCTTGGGCACAATGCTGTGCTCATGTGGCTGGCCAGCTTCCAGACCTGAGCCAGCGCTCACCCTCTCAGCTGGGAGCAGGAGCCACAGAACAGGAGCTGCACCCTGCTGTGGGAACATATCCCTTGCCTGCCAGATTTTAGAAACGTGTTTGCTAAAAAATCCCAGACTCCAAGACTGAAACAAGAACAGGGATGAGATGGGACCTGCTCGAGCCATGTGATCCTCATAGTTTTTGGCATATACTGAAGTACAAACCCCCCCCATGCTATGCCTAGGAACTCCTTTAAAAAAAAGGTAATCTTACTGTAAGTGCATTAAAAACATAACAGGAAAGGGAAAATTATTTAAACTTCGCAGAGACTTGTTGGGTTTGACTTATCTGAGTGACAATGGAAAGTGAGGATGAGAAACATCTCACACTTTTTTACTACAGACTTTAAAATGTGTTAAAGTAACATCCATAGCCAGACTTCAAAACAATGCATAATACTCTGTGGTAAAAATTTACAGTAATAATTAAATCACATTTCCTTTCAATGCTGCTGGTATTGTAGCTGAGCTCAAAGTCAAATTAATGTGAACAAACGATTTAATGAGCAACATTAGGCTGGCTGTGTAAGGACACATAAGGGGACTGGTCCTGGTAGTTCAACAGAGGCTGAGCCATTGCAACATGTGGAGTGATTAGATGATGCTCAAGTGATTCACTCAGTCCTTCACACTCGGACACGGAGCTTTCTTTTGGACAGAGCTGTGGGAGAGAGCTGGTGTGGCCTGTGGGAGGCAGGAGGTGCAGGTGGCTCTGTGGTGCTCAGAGGAGATGAAGAATGGCGGTCATGCGGCAGCAAAGCCACATCTTTGTCATGCATATGGAGACTTTTTTTCCAAAGGATCATGGCATAATGAGAAATAAGAGAACTAGACTCAAGAAAAGGCATAGCAATCTCAGTCTCTTCAGCAGGCGGGGGGGAGCTGACGGAGGAGATGTTGGTGAGAGCTCTGACTTGTGGGAAGCAAAAGAGTGGCTGGAAGGTTGTGGGGGCACAGGGCCAGAGGCAGAAGGGTGCACAAAGCAGGAGATATGGGCAGGTACATCAGAGTCTCAAGAAGCAGGAGGTAAACAGCAGGGGACTATTTTTCTTTGAACCATCATGTCCCAAGGGTTCTCTGTTGCTTGTTTCCTCCTCCAAGCTTTCAAGGAGAAAGCTTTAAGTAGAAAAGAAGACAGATCAAAAATTCCAGAGGACCCACACGAAAGACCTCCAAGATAGATGAAAGATGCATATATGCCTGGAAAGTGACCTCCTGAAGCTGTTGTCAAACAATACTGTGTATAGAGTAGAAACACTCTTCCTTGCATTCTGGGAAACTTCCAGAAGATAAGTACATGAAACATGATCAGTGCTTTCCTCTGCTGATAAATCAGCAACAACAAAAAAAAGGGCGTGTTGATTAATTTGACTAGCTTGGTTTACTTCATACGTGGTCTTCCAGAATGCCAGGTGCACAGATACTGAAACAAAATCAAACTAAAATTATTTTACCCCAAGGGTAAAAGGGAGGCTGCAAATTCAGATTCAAACTCCCAGTTTCCCGTCAGCCTTTGGTTCTGAACTGAATCCCAGAATTCCAGGAGACTGCAGTCTAACCTGCAGTCACATCTGCTGTGGCAAGGTTTAGCTCAGGACACAGGAAACATGAAAGATCACAACAAGGTTCTGTGAATTCTCATTCTTTCTAGACCCTGTTTTTCTTTGGATTTACCCTAAGCCTGACCCAGTTCTGAAGACTGGCACCACAGTACAGAACTCACCATGGAGGATACAGCATCTGCTGTCTCTGAATATCTCCTTAGGAAAAGGTAAGTTTTGCTAGAAGCTAAAACCTGCCCATTTTTATATAGCAGCTTCTCTGAGTACATTGTGTCCCATCCCCTGTCACCAAGCTGCTAGCCAGGTATGAAGAACATTATCTCTCTTTGGCTTAAATGCACCTCTATAACAATTCTAACAAGTGTGGCCGGACATTCTGCTTGGCAAAGGAAAATCATCCCTACCAACAGTGAAGTTGTCCAAATAAAAATTAATTTCCTGAGCTGGCACATCTCACCCAATTAATCTTGCAGCAGCCTGCCAAAGTCAGGGTGCATTTTCTCTTTGGGTTTTTTTCAGCCAGTACTACACATGTTGCAGCTAACTTGCTTATTTGGATGTAATAACAACTTCTCAGGAAACAGGACTATAGGAGTTTCAGAAAACTGAATTGAAAGTGTATCTCTGAGGCCACACAGCCGGTGTCTTCCTTCCATAGCATAAATGGACAGCATACAATCATGTAGAGAAGTAGTTTTACTTACTTGGGCGGGGTAAGTTTATAACCATGGTTTCTAAATGTTTCCTAAAGAGCCAGCCTGTCCAATGCTCTTCCTACATCTTCTTGGATGACATACGAAGCCAAGGATTTCCAGTTATCCAAACAGCCAGAAATGGTGCTCAGAGTTGTTCCAAATGAAACTCTAACTGCAATATTTTAAAGCCATCTGTGCAGCTTCTGACCAACCAAGCTCCCTTACCCAGACGGGAAGGTTATGGCATGGGAGGAAGATAAACCAATGCTTTCTATTTGGAATTTGTGAATTCAGCCAAAAATACGGCAGCATTACACAGGCTATGGCATGTCCACAAAAACTTGCTGCGCCAACAAGAAGCAACAGCCTGGAAAGCCACTATACATCATAAAAATCACAGAGCAGTTGCTGTGACATCCCATGAGTTTATATCCCCAGAAGCAAATAAATTAAATGAGGAATGCCTTCACTATTCACATAGCCCCCTGTAAGCCTTTACAGTGAGTTATTGCTGACTAAGCCAAAAGCTGTGCTCCACACACTGTGTTTCCCTGACAGCCTCCATTGTAAGACCCTCTTGCAGTTTAATCAAAACTTTGCCTGTCTTTAAACTCTTTGACCAAGATTTTCATGCTGTGAAGATGGTTGATCCTGTCTGAACTTTAGGCACCTAAGGAGGTTAACCTGTGTAATGGATGGAAGCAGGGCTGCCTGAGAGGCTGAGAAGCCCCACACAGAGACAGCTGTCTATGAGCACTGAGTCCTGTCCTCCCTGGGCATCTCTGCTTCAAGGCTGATGAGAAGGTGCAGCTCCTCCTGTTCTTTCTGCTGCTGCTTCTGGGTATTAATGGCTGTGAGGAGGCTTCAGACCACAGCAGAAGGATGTAATTTTCTCCCAGGATGGAGAGGGAATGGCTTGCAAAAAGTAGCAACAAACTTCATGGTTTTAATGCAAAAGTGGTGAAAGCGTAAATGAAGCAGATTGTAAAAAGGAGCTGAGGAATAACTGGGAATGTGGAACTGACTACCTGAATCAGGAGACAGATTTGGGAGATGGGGTGGGGAAGAAGGGGGAGAGGTGTATACTGTCAGTGCAGCTATGAGGCATGTTGCTGGGTCAGGTGAGAGCAGATAACCTGACAGGTAGAAAAAGAAACTTAGGCTGGCAGCTGAGATGAGGGGAAGACTGAGATGGGGAAGAGAGAAAAGGTCTGGAGCTGGCAGCAAAGCAGGTAGAAGCTTGGACTAAGAGAAAAAGTAGGCTGAAGTCAGTGATCCCAAGAGAGAGATGATGCTATCAAAACATCAAGGCTGTTTGATGTGGCACAGGAAACCTTAAACCTGGCTTTTCCAAAACACTGAATGCTTGGCTTGCAATCTGTGCTGTGTTGTTTCAGAGCAGACTTCACATGTAATGACTGCACACGTGCTTTCAAGTGCACATAGTTCCAAAGGCCTGATGAAGGGCTGACATCCATGTCTGGCTGGTATAACTTCTGAGGGGTACAAGCCAGCAGGATAGCAGGCCACCCCATCTAAGAACCTTTGGCAAGTACATGCCAGTCAGGAAAGGAGCCCTAAGGACAGGAACAAAGCCCTTTTCAGTCAACCCAGAGCCCTGTCTGTCTTCTGTGACACTGAAGAGCTGCTTCCCAGGGGACACGCCCCCCAGAAAGGGACCACCTCTCCAGGAGCACAACAACAGGACTATCATACTCTGCCCTTCCCTTTGCACCTGCAAACAAAGAGATGGCCCAGGGGCTGCCGTGCAGCACCAGGTGTAGGTCTCCAGAGCCTGGCAGAGAGGATAAGGAGCATGCATGCAGCAAGGCTGAGCAGGCAGTAAATTCTTTCCAGTACCAGAAACCTTGCACTAGATCTGCAAGTTCAAAGCAGTCTTTCCCCACCACTAAGACAATCCCCCAGAACATCCTGCTTCTCAATCTGGTAACAAAAGCAAAGTTGTTTGCCTGGTACGCATCTGGCCTCTCTGCCAGTGCCTGATCAGGAGTGCTCCCAGCTCTCTGTGGCTCTCTGCACAGTGGCATGGACACTGCCTGCAGCCTGGCATGCGCTTGCAAAGCCACCAACCCAATCACTCCGAGCCATCATCCCCTGAGACAGGATGGCTATGGGATGCCCTTTGTCTCCATGGATTTTTTTCCACACTAAAGGAGGCCACAGCTGGAATAGCTTCATGCCTCCCTCAGCCACTGGAAGGACTGTATCCAGCTCTGTACCATCCTTAAAGAAGGTCTTGCACATCTCATGGTGGCACCTGAGGGCCCTGTGGGGCAAGGAGTGTAGGCAAATAAGCCAGCATGGATGGTATGCAGATGAGGAACTTAAGTGACGGGGCAGTGGCACCAAGGGAATCACTCAATCCATGTGGCCACAGCTTCCCAGGGACTCCAACCTGACTCTTTCTTCCTGCTAACAGCTGCATTCATATCAGGCATGTGCTAGAACCAGCTCCTTCCACTGAAGTGGAAGAAAATACAGATATCTCTGCAGCTTGCTGCTGCCCACAGCTGAACAAGCAGCTCCTCATGGTGCCTCCTCACCAGTGCACCAGGGGATGCCTGTGTGGATCAGCACTGCAGTGCACCTTCCTCAGAGACCAGAAGGTAGCCTCAGCTAGGAAAGGCCAAGGCCAAATATCTAACCTTTCCCACTGCTTATTCAAACCCAGTTTAGTAGCATGAGGTGTGCATTTACCCCCCATTTTAACCAGCCAGAGACTGTGCTACCGGAAAGCCAGCATGGAGCAGACTGTGAGGAACATCTACCCCCAGCCTCACCCACTGCTGCTGTTTCAGCAGTGTCTAGCAGCTTTTCGCAGAAGAGCAATGACTTTGCAGGAGCCAGACACATCTCCCTGCCCACAGCATGCCAGGCCAGCTGCTCTCTGTGGGCCAGAGCCTGTGGAGGGATCTGACTCACACAGGAGTCGCCTGTCAGGAAACAGCTGGCGGCACTCAGTGATGCTGGGGTGTTGGCCCCAGAGCCCCCTCCAGGCTGTGAAAGGCATGCTCTGGGCCTTCATGATGGGCCATGTGCTTCAGAGCCAAAAGTCATGGGGTTTGAGGCCAAACAGATGGACTTCACTGGGAGAGGGGGAAGGCCACCTGAGGAAGGGTAACTGAAGCTTAACCCCAAACATGTGTAGGGCTCCTTAGCAACAAGAGATTAGCGTAAGCATGCCATTGCATTGCAGACCTCTGGATATGCACATGTTCTCCCTAACTAAAACCCTTCCTGGACTCCAACATCCTCAGCAGCCTCCCTCCAGTGGCCTCCCTGTGCTGCTCCATCCTGCTCAACAGAGCCCATGAGCCAAGTCCCAGCACTTCTTGTCATTTTCCCACACCAAGCAGAGTAATATCAAGCACCAAATATACCTCAGTCTGCCTTTTCTTTTCACCTCAGGATATCCCAGGCTCTTCCATATCATAGATCTATGAGAAGAAGAAGAAAGTCAGCACGGGGGTTTCTAAATGGATACCATTACCACTGGCATCACACAAACCATGTCACAGTGCTGACGGGTAGTGAATATTCAAAAATAGCCAGAGCCAACAGTGCCTTTCATGACTGGCACAGCTGCTGCTGGTGTTGTGAATTCAGAGCAGCCTTACGCTGTCAGGTGACTCCATTAATGTCCTTTAACTCAGCCCCAGCACCACCTCTGTGGGTTCCTCTGTGGGATGCAGTCCTTTGCCAGACCGCGTACAAGCTGCCCCACACTCCTACATGGGTCAGTGGGTGCCCACTGCCTGTCCTGCTTGAAAGGCCCACGGCAGAAACATGGTGAGAAGCAAGCCAGGCAACCTTCTCCTGGAGAACATAACTGGGAGCAGGGCCATGCTCGACATTTGCTCCATTCCCACATATAAAAGCCTCCTCAAGATGGGAGTGACATGTGCAGCAGAGAGCTCTGTCTTCCTCTCAAATGCTTCTCCTTGGCTTGTTGCCTTTCATAGCAAAGCCATAACTCCTCTAGGGATTTCCTTTCATCATGCATGCAGAGCTTGTCCTCTTGCTGCTACCTTCCCTGGCTGTGCCAATGCCCATGGCAGTGTAACCCTGTCCCATGTGTGCAGGGGTATGTAAACTGAGCAGAGCTAGTGAGAAACCCCCTCTCCCTCCCTGTCTGGATCATGTGTTCAAAACCAAAACAGTTTGGAGGCATCACTGCTGCATGTTCTGGGTCCTGTCATCAGCAGCATGTGTTCTTACCAGGACACAACCCAGCTGGTCTTTTTTCTGCGAGCTGCTCCCCGCTGTCATAATGTGATTGATGAGCAGAAAAAGCCAGACAGAAGAAAGACAATAGGGGGAAAACAAATGGGAGAGAAGGCAGTGGAAGTGAACAGTGGAGAAAACCCCTTACAATAGTGAAAACCAGGCAGAAAATGTAAAAGAAGAAAGGCAGATGATGATGAGCAAGTAAAGAGAAGAAGGGAAAAAAACTAAAGAGAACCAAGTTTTCTGTTATCTAAAGCAACAGAAAACTGAGGAAGTAAAAAAGGGAAGTAATAGCTGAGGCAGTCCCCATCTTGAAGATAAACAATATGAGAGAGAGCCTTTTGGCCAGCACATGGTAATTAGCTCAGTCAGGAGGTAGCAGATGCTGCTCTTTCTGTGGGACTGGGGCAGTCATTTGTCACAGGCAGGATCAAAGGCATCCAAACAGCCTTTTGAGGGAGGTACCGCAATAGGATCAGAGGCAAAATCTGTCCTGCAAGCTGGAAAGGGTTGTTAAATCAGTTATCAGAGCTCTGATCTGTTGCAAGTTCATGCTCGGTTTGTTTAGCAGCAACGTAGTTCTGTGCCCATGTCCTGCACCCTGCACTCACCTGGGGAGCACAGGGAGTTCACAACGCACCAGCAAGAAAACTTCCTGCCTCCTGAGAGAGTGGGGCCAATCTGTGCTGCATGCAGAGGTCTGTGCTCTCTTCCAATGTAGCTAGCCAATTAGTTATGAAGTTGGTCTCTCACAAAATAAAAGTCTATTTGAACTCTGCTTAATATATTTTTTTCATTGCTAAGATGAAAACCTTATGACGAAAGCCCACATTTTACCAGTTTAAGGAATACTAAATGAAAGGAATGCTGATACATTAAATGTCAAATCAGAGGAAACGAGTAAAACCCACTTTATTCTCTTTATGACCTGCTGAGGATACACATGCTACCAACCCAATTCTGACATCATTACCACTATGCAGTTCCACACATGGAAGGAGGTTGCAGGCATGAATGTGGGGGCAGAAGTTGTACAAGGAGGTTGAGGGAGCTCGCAGCACTGGTGCTTTTGTCCCTGTGAGGACAATTACCCTGCTGAAGCACACGGTTGCTGGCACACACTAGGCTCACTAGGTCAGAAAATGCTGGAGCCCTTCCATGGGCTCTTTGCTTTTGAATCTCAGCTCTCTGTATTCAGAGTAACTAATTACACTGCTTTTTGGAAGGAGATTTTACTAATCTGCAAGACCTAGGGTAAGTTTTTCCAAAAATTCCCAAGGGATTTAGAAGCACTTCTTGCTTTTTAGCAGAGCATAGATTCCTGCACTGCCTAGACATGCTCTAAAGCACCACCACAAATCAAAAAATGCACACCAAACTGTGCTCGTACATACTTGGTAAACAGCCAGCAAAAAAACAAGAGAGGACACACAAGGTGGGATCTTGGCCCCTCTGTCACTGCAGGAGCAGAACTGGGGGCAGAAACCAGCTCCTCACTACCTCCAGCTAGTGACAACCGTTCAGTTGCTACATTCAGCAAAAATAAATGCAAATTTTTAAAACATGATTTATGTTTTGGCCTGACATGAGCATTGGAAACACTCCTGTTGCAGATTCTGTAGCCATGAAATATTTCTTCACTAAAATGCTTCTTCACTCATAGGAAAAATTTCTTCACTGGAAGAGTGGTCAGGCATTGCAATAGGCAGCCCAGGGAGGTGGTGGATTCACCATCCTTGGAAGTGTTGAAAAACAATGTGGATGTGGTTCTTAAGAACATGGTTTAGGGGTGGACCTGTCAGTGCCAAGTTAATGGTTGGACTTGATGATCCTAGAGGCCTTTTCCAACATTAATGATTCTGTGATCCTATAATATTAAGTAAAAATATCCATCCTCGAATTACAGTAGATAGGAAAAGTTTACAGCTGCTATAGTTTACACCTCCTCTTGCACTAAGAGAAGTTATTTCTGTTAGATAATGGTGTGGTTTGTTGCATTGTGTTTAATGAATGAAGGTGTAGAGGGGTGATGCTGACAGTCGGTACTTCTCCAGGGTTCTCCAGGGTTCCCCAGTCTGTTATAAAGACACCCAATTATTCTTCACTGGCATTGGAGAAAGGAATGTCATGACCCTCCTGATCCTGGAAGCAGAGTGTTTCTCATTTCTGCTGTTTCTCATGTTGTGACCTTGTCAGTGAAGACTGCAAGGCTACAGGAGGGTATCAGCATTTCAGAGACCTTTCTTCAATATGACACTTGAGCATACTCCTTCTTGTTCAAATCTGTAGTACATGTGATATCTTGAAGCTGGATATGGAGCTGCTACACTTTAACACCTCAGCACTTCCTAGTGCAAAGCCTCTCCCCTTCCCTGCCTCACACACCATCCTGGAAACCAGTGTCCCATTCTGAGATGGTGGCCACGGAGTTTCAGCTTTACAGACACTCCTACAATACTTTCTCTCAGCAACAAGTAAGAGGACTGACCCTGTAACCACACAGACCCTCTTATCCAGGTCGTTATCAGAGCCATGTTGTGGCTTGGTTAATTAACTGCAGTTGTGCTCTTGGGCTCATTTGAGGACCACCTGTTGCAGCAGGACAGAAGTCTCTGTGAGGAGGAGGGCTGATTCTCACATTTCTGGATTTCTTCCTCTGACCATACCTTGCAGGATATCTCTTCTTCAGGTCTCACTCTACATCTGTGCAGCAATTTCATGCCTCAAACTGTGATGGTGTCCCTTCAGTTTTACTTCTCGTGGTAGCAGGTTTGTTTTACACATAGTTGGCCAAAGCTTTAGCAATGTGTTAATAGGAATGTGAAACTGACATTTTCTAGAAACAAACTCAGAAACCACCTCATCTATTTTCAGTGTCTAAACTGAAGAAGAATGTAATACGTAAACATACAGTATCAACTGCCATAAGCTATTTCAAAGTGATTTTTATCTTTGAATTTTAATATCAAAACATCTTGGTCATAAAATCACAGAAAATGTTTATTTTCTTTAAAAGCAAAAGCATTTTTTACATTCTTAGGAGCTGATTTTTGTGACAACCTGCACTCAAGTCTTGAGATATTCAATCCAACGTGACGTAAATGCGTATTCATATAGCTCTAAATAATGAAGCTAATCAACATGTTATTCTTTCTCCAAAGGATTAACTTTTTCCTTTGTCACATGTGACTTTTAAAAACATCAGTCCCAGCACTCGGTAGACTGCATTAACAGAGAAGATGAAATCACTTCATGACAAATACTTAGTGTACTGTTCCATGCTTTTATTTCAAAGTCTAACTGCAAACTTCAGCTTTTACAAGCAAGATGCTGGCCAAGCTGCTTAGTTACCAAATGTGTTTGCATTTGTGTTTACAAACTGAACACATCCCTCTCTTCTTCTAATTAAAAAAAGAAAAAGCCTTGTAGTTTATTTAACTAATCCTGCACATGCTTGCCAAAGGTTGGACAGGGAATGTCCCTTCCAGTCAATCACCAAAATTAGTGACTGCAGTTCTCTTTATCATCCCTTTGCCACACCCTGTGTCAGTGGAGACATCTCCACCCCACTCAGAAACGATCCATCTCCTCCAGACAAAAACATGATGTATGCTAGGGAAATCGGTTAGTCTTTGGCAACTGCATATTTCTGGGCACTAGAAAAGCTCCCATGTTTCTGGTGTAAGTGGGGGTGATAATTCTTCCTTATCTGACAGGATTATTCTGAAATTGCTTTATTTCTCTTTGTAAGAAAGTCCGATATTCTGTGCAGTCTGAAGGAGAAGAGCCTGTCAGAAAAATAGGAATGTAGCTCTGCAGAGGATGCTGGGAACTGCCTGGGAAGCAGGATGCATTGGCCCAGCAGACAGAACATACCAATGGGATACAAAGGTTCAGGAGAAAGTCAACGTTTCATAGACAGATCTTTCCGAGAGCTGATGGAAAACTAACAAAAAAACCCCCCAACTCCTCACCAACCAACCAACCAACCAAACAAAACTACAAAACCAAACAAAAATCATAACCAAAAAACTCCCAAACCCCCCAAACCAACAAAAAAACTTCACAACCTGTTCATCATGTTACTACAGAAGACACCAACCAACAGTGACAGAATGACTGACTGGACTGGCCAATACTGAAACATCATATTTTCTGAGGAGGTTATGTTAGAAAACAAAAGTGCACTGCACACCAGGGCAGTCAGCTGGGGTCATCTGTACCAACACAAAGCCTTTGAAGAAAACCCACGTGATGTCATATGGCACTAGGACCTCTTTGGCATGTGACAAACATAAATGGGAAGAAAAAGGGCTCTTTCTGCTGCTTCCCTTCAGAGAGGCTTTTCCAGGCTTTTCTGTCCCTGAAGGAGAAACAATCTCGTACAGCTTTGGTGGAAAACATGTAAACAGATGTAATATCAAATACTTATTAAGAAAGCACTGAATTTTCCCTGGCACATATTACTACACAGTTGCAAAATTTCTTATGAGTCTGTAGGGGAGATTCCTGTAGTGCATGATCAGAGACAAAATTCCCACCCACTTCAGCTGGGCTGGAGTTTTACCCAGTCTCTCATTCCTTCTATGCCCTTTTTCTGTCTGGAGGGGGAAGTTTGCACTAATTTTTCACATCACGGGCTGGTTTCTATATACACTCAGTTACACCAAGCCACGGCTTGGCTCCACACCATCCTTCAGGTGTAGTTCCCCACATTTATGTCCTTACAAAGCACAGCAGCCAGAGATGAAGCAGCATCCTATTGCTGCTAAAAACACTCCTGTGGCCTTTGGATATTTCAGTTTCATTATTCCAAGTCAGTCACTTTCATTTTGTATTACCCAAGCTGTATTTCAAAGTATTTCGTCCCCTGTGTGACCTTAAGTAAATTAAAAGCTATCATAAGCTAGAAGACTTACAAAAGTGCATGCCCTATCTGAGCAGATACACAGAAACCAACTACATTGTGGGGTTCTTACCTTACAGAAATCCCATCCCTGATGTGCGATAGATAACAAGGTTGCTTGCCAGTCATTTATTTTTCTTTTTCCTCACCATGCACAGAAAAAATCAGGGGCTAAACCACAGTGATGTAAGATAAGGATAAAAGTGACAGCTCGAACTACTGTAGCCAAAAGCTGGCAAGAGTCTCCACTATTCCCTCTATCAGGGCAGGCTGGTGGAAGCCGTGCGGCACCAGATCCCTCCTCCACAGCCCAGCACAGGGAGATGAATGAGCTGGAGCAGAGCCCTGCTGGATGCAGGTCCTACAGTGGGGGAGCAGTAAAATGAAAAGTATTCTAGGCATAGGTTTGTAAGCTTTTTGACACAGGTACAAAAACTACTCTCAGACTGTTTAAATTAAAAAAAAAAAAAATTATACAGAAGGACTGCATAGCTAACTGAATAAAATGCCAGCACAAAAATTAAAATTTTGTATTACTACAAAAAAAGGGTAATAGGAACAAGCACAGTGTGTAGGGCATGGGAAAGATTAATTAATCAATAAAGAAGTTTATGATTAAAAGTTCAGGAAGTATAAGAAAAGAAATTAAAAAGGCAAGTAGTTGTAAATAAATGATTTTTTTTTTTTTTTTTTTTTTTTTTTTTTTGCCATATATAGAAAGAGAAGGACTGAAAAGTGAGGCTAATGGATGAAATGGAGAAGGTCGAAACGAAAGATAATGTAGATGTGGCCCACAACCTGAGCTTTTAACAAAGAAGGTGATCTTGAATATGGGAACAAAGTTGCAATAGCTCTTTCTATTTGGAAAGAGTAGTTGCCCAAAAATAGGATGTAAGTAAGTCTGAAAGAAGATGATGCATGAAATGTCAGTGGTACATACAGTCTTTCCCCCATAACCCTGGAGAACCTACAACTGGAAAATGGTGAAGCCAAAGTAACTAAAGGCACTGTGACAAGTAGAAAAGGCAATGAAACCTAAAGAGCATTTAGTAGGGATAATGTAATTTTTGGGGTACGACACAACTGTTTTCTGGAAGAAGAAAATGCAAAAGACCTGTTCTTTCTGACCTTGAGTAAACTGCATTTCTTGTGGGGATAGTTGCAAGTGACATCAGTCTGAAAGCAGAGAACAGACTGTGTTGGAAGGGATTGGTGGAGTTCATCCAGTGGAAAGTATGGATCTCATAACAACACTTTCAGAGATGACCTGAATGACCTGCTACAGTGTTTCATGTGTTAATGAAATTTTGCTAATGCAACATAGAAAGGAACTGCCAAGAGGGGAGGACTGCAATGTCGTTTGGGAAAAAACTGGATGACCTTGAAGTCTGGAACAGTAGAAATTAAATTAAAAGTACAAAGTCAAAGACTTACTGTCTAGTAGGAAGGATCTCTGCTATATCCCAGGAGTTTGTGTGAGATGATGGAGGAGACAGACTGAAGCGTATTATTCAAAGTGATGTCAAGCCAAAAATGTGGTGCATCCATAATAACAGCAGATGTGATCACAAGATGAAACATATTTCAAAAACAAGAACTTATGAATCTGTGAGATTACACAAAGTTCTTGTGACACCTAATTTATACTCCTGTGCACAAATTTTTGTAAAGGGTAAATTTAATTGGAGTAGTGCTAAGCAAGGTTACTGAGGGGATCAAATGACCAGAGAAGTTACTCTACACCAAGAAGAACAGAAAAATAAGGCTGAATGTGTGCAATTGCTTTCTGAGCTGCATCACTTAGAACTCACCAGGGATGGAAAATACCTTTCTTTAAACGAAAGGTTAATGGCAGCCCAAAACTCAAGTAGATAGAAATGGTCCTTAAGTGATAGGATTTCCTGTAGCCAGCTCTGAAAAAAGGCTAGGGACAGGTATGTAGACTTAAAACAAAGCCTAATCCATTTATCCTACTAGTTGCTTTCAGTAGTCATAGATAAACTCGAGGAGAGGAGAGGAGAGGAGAGGAGAGGAGAGGAGAGCAGAGCAGAGCAGAGCAGAGCAGAGCAGAGCAGAGGAGACTAAGATGCAGCAGAAAAAAATTTACCTCTGAACTGCAGCTCTTACTTCACTGTAAAGTTCATTGGGTTCCAACCCCACCCAAGGCAGCTGTGCTCGAGTTTTTCAAACCAAGCCCAAAACTTGTGACTTTGTTTTTGGCTGAAGGAGAGAACAGAAGACTGCTTGAAAGGAATTCTTGGAAGGAACAGGGAGAATAGGAGAAGAAAGCTGCACATGATGTGCAGGGAGGATGCAAAGGGGCATCTCAGCGGTGGTATAATGGAGATCCAGCAATGGCTGGAAATACCCCAAAATCAACAGGATAAATTAAGGGTAGCCAATATGCAGCAAATCGGCATGCAATAAGTGTTCCTGACACAAATAGCACAGGCAGCCCTGAATATCTCTTCGAAGGTTTTTGTTTTTTGGGGTTTTTTTAATAGAAATGAAATTTACAACTCATCTGGGATTTTTTTCAATTTTATTGTATTTTGTAAGGAAATGCTCCACATTTCATCTAATCATTTGCAAATGGATGGAAAAGCTAGGATGTGTTTAGGGATCCCCAATACATGTTTTACAAACAACCCTCGACTCACCTCCATCATCCCTCTGCTCCAGATGAGTCACGAGCAGACATAAAAGACAAAGAAGGAGGTACTGGGGTTAATGAAAAACAGCCTGCTTGCAGACTTAATTCTGATGTTAACAATCAAAGAAAACAGAAGATACAGTATTCCTTCCAAAGTAAAAACACTCTATTTGTTCAGAGCAAGCCAAAACCAAAACAGGAATAATCTATTCCCCACAGTACTGCAGAGGAAGAAAAATATAGAATGAACACTATGCATAGGAAAGGTTCTGAAATTTCTATAGCACTTTCAGTGGTAGCAGGAGCTGTACATGTGGATAAGGGAAGCAACTCCCAGCCATGGTTAGTCTTTAAGTGGGTCTCCATATTCGCTAGCCATGGTCACTGGGTGGCCTTGCAGATTTTCTCAACATCCATGAGCTATGGGAGTGTCCGGCAGAGTGGACATTCCCTGGACACTGCTGTCAGCATTCCTGCTTGAGCTGCCCTTTCACTTCATTAGGCCCCTTCTTTTCAGAGGTGCGGTTTTCTTAGTTTGGCTACCTCTTCTCACCCCGTAATGGTGGGGACACCAGGAAACACAGGAACTGGAAAAAGGAGACCCTGCAGAGGCAAAGGCAAGGAAGCCTGACCACCTAACAAGAGTTACTGCACCCCGTGGCCCGTATTCTAATTACAGTATGTGGCAATCATTATATGTATCCTCTGTACTTCTCCTCAGAAGACTTATTTAATCAGAGGGTCCCAGATAATTTCAGCAGCATAAAGAAATGCCCCTTCCAAATAGACTTGCCAGGGGAATGTATGTCCCTGTAAGGATGTCAGTGCTGCTGCTGCAAGTACAAGACTCCCAGTTGTTGGGACAGCTGGACCCTACTCCCCACATGGAGCACTGTGCTGCCTTGGTGGAACCCTGCTGGCATGGCCAGCACTGCCTGCTTAAAACTATTGTTGCGTGGTGTTCTGCTTCCTCAAAATCCCCAAATGTGGCTGTGCTGGCAGAGATCCTCTGTGCAGAAACCTGAGCTTAACATCCCATCCTGTCACATTCCCTACACCAGTCAGAACAGGATTTCATGTAGCAGGAATGGGTCCAATACCCTGGGGCATCTCTTTCAAAATAAATCTACAGATGCTGTCTGCAAACAGTATGTTGTGTGTCTATAGAGAGACAAAGAAGTCAATCAAACAATCAGTCAATCAATGTACCTATCGATCTCAATCAGCATCCCCCATCCTTTATCAGCTGCTCAAATGATCAAATACTCACCTGCAGTCAGGTCATTAAAGGGCAGTCTCTACTTCAAGCCTGCCTCAGACTCACGCCTCTGGATCTACCACCATTATTGTGCTTCTATCACATCTGGCCAAGTGTGACTCTTTACCCCACGCATTCTGTCAGAAAACATTGCTGCTAACTAGAAAGGAGGCTCCCGCAGATGAAAGACAGGAATTCAGCTGCCAAAGGAATCATGCCCAAAGAAATTTTCCCAAAAAGTGTATTTCTTAGCCCACATGTCACATTATTTGAAAACTTGAAATTCATATTATCTTCAGAAATGGATAAAAGCATGCCTTTTCCTAAATGGCAAGTTACTTCAGGGCCAAGCAGAGTTAACTTTCTACAATCTATGTTGCTTCCCTCTCTGAAGTCCTGAACCATGAGGCTTTGCACACAGTATCTATTTCATTTACTGACCTGCTCAAAGGTCTTAGTGTCTGATGGAAAGATCTGCAGCTTGTTGAAATTATACTGCATCATAGTTGGTAGCAAATTCCTTGTGCCTTCCCTTGGAATTCAGTCAAATATGCAAATGTGTGTATAAAAACCTTTTCCTTCTTAATGAGAAATCTTATAAAATATAGAAATATAGAAATATAGAAAAACAAATTACATCTTTACAAGCACCAGACAAATAAAATTAAATATTAAAAAACTGTACTTCCTGTAGGAAATGTTATAAGCTGTTTACCCTGAGAAACAATTGAGAGCATTGACTCTTAAGTGTTGCACTAGGCTAACAGTATGGAAAAACGTTGCAGCAGTGGAAACTATTTCAAGACACTTCTGCAACGTGCATCAGGCTTGTTTAAGCACAACCCACCCTACAGATGAAGACAGAAAACCAGGCAATGAACATCTCTGCCCGTTCTGCTCTGTGTCTGTCCATAGGACGAGCAACTTCTCTTCTGTGAACAAATTAAGTGGGATGAAACCACTAAGCCTTTAGACGACAATGAGGTGCTCTTTTCTTTCACACTTAACTACAACTAAGCATCCACACCATGGTAGGTGATGCTCTTTGGACCTGGAGATTCTCCACTCATTAAGCCCCATTTCTGAGGGAATATGAGGCTTGGAAACAGGATGGCCAAACCTTCCTCTACAGAGGTGGCTGCAACACTGGTGGGGCAGGACATGCTTTGTACTGGTCTTCCTCTCTCACACCAGCCTCCACTCCAATATGCTCAGGCATCCTGGGATGAAGAAGTGGTGCCAGCCACCGAAGTGGGAATGGGAGCAAGGCCATCATGTAGTCCTAGCCAACTCTATGACAACGTGGATCAAAGTTCGCTAGAGAAGGAATAGGGGCCCCCTTGTTATTTCTTATGAAATACCCTGTGGATCTGCTACAAAGGGATATCAAGCACTTTTTATCCAATGATGCTATGAGATATGGTAGAGTTCACCACCTGACATCCTTCCATTAAGATACCAGCAGCTCTGTGATGCTGATAGAGAAGTGCTGACTTACACCTGCTGAAAGGCTGGCACTTTTGTTTTGTCTCTGAAGCAGCTCCAATTCAGAGTGATCAGAAACATGGACAGACAAAGTCTGCTTGTCCTTTTTCAGTGATGTTGATATTTTTGATATCTCACACTGATCCATTAATATCTGACTGGAGGTTTCTCATCTAATCCTATTGATATTATAAATGTTCTGCAAAAGGACAAAGTTCATCACTTTTGCCTCAAAAACATAAAAGCAGACATAAATACGTAGCAAAGAAGGTATCCACCCTGAAGTCTGTTTCCTTTATAAGTGCTAAAAGTATTTGGGTAGCTCTTGACGCAGTCCCACAGAATTAAGTCATCATATGCTATGGACTTTGATGTAATAAATTTACTACTATCTACTGACATGTTTTATGATAGTTTCATACTCTGTTTGACATAAACCACTACAAAACCTCATATCTGAACTCATATCAAAAGAGATTATGCACTAGCTCAGACAGATGTTTTTTACTCAGTTCTCTCAGAAATGCCTGGAATTTCTACAGCAAGCCTTCTCGGGACTTTCTGCAGATAGCTGGTCATCCACTGAGCAGTCTGCAGATTTCCAGAGGTTGCTGCAGAACTTATGAGAGCTGGAAGGAAATTCGTTTTCCATTGCTCGTGCCACATTTTTCTTCCGGAGAAGCCTGCATTCCATGGGTTTCACTGTCTGAGTTTAATATATATGACATTCAAGTTTCTAAATGTGTTCTCCATGAGAGGTTTTTTTTGTTTTGTTTTGTTTTGTCTTTTTTTGCTACCACAAATACTTTAAAGCAGGCATCACAATAGGAAAAACACTGCAAGAGGAGAAGTGTTAGATGATAGACGGGTGAAGTAACAGTATCATGATCTCCCAAAGGCTGATACACTGAGAGAAGTCTGCACAAACTGGCCATTAATTTAGAAAGGAAGGTTAATGGGATTTAAGTGACAATTTTTTTGCTGGAACCTGAAAATCCCAACCCCTAGTGACCACCAGCTACCCCTCGTTTCAAGGCTCCCCAAGGTGTGACACTCCTCCTAACTCCAGAAACACCCTCTGTGTCAGGAGAGCAGACATGGAGTTTCTGAGCATACTGATGATTTTGACATTTTCTGACAATACCAACACAGGTATTGTCACAGGAGGAGATCCCTGTGAGCACAAGCAGCAAGTGCCCTATGGCACACACAGTAATTTAGATCAAAATTGTATCTTGACTCCCCCCCCACATACCAGTTGAGCTGGTGATGAACTTTGGAATCCTGCAGTGGCTTGCTTGACTTGTGCTCCACAATCTCTACAGTTGCTTGTAAAAGCCTATTACCTGCTTATCAGTGGTTACTGCAAGTGTTGGTGAGATCTGGCAGGAAGAAATTGTTAAATGCACAATTATAGTGAGAGACAGGTACTCGTTTCCTGTGCAATGAGTGCCACTAGGCTGATGCCACCCTTGGGGACGGAGGCCTTGCTATGGCAATTCCGTGTGCAAAGCTTTGTACGAGCCTTGCTGTGAGGTCCAAGAGCAGCAGAAGACCCTTTCTCCTCCTTCCCCCTCCTTCACACCTGGGTCACCTTGGCCCCACCCCACCTTGCCAGCCAAAGGTAAACACACAATCCTGGAAATATCCTAGTTTACTCACTTTGTTCACAAATACCCTTAAGTCACTGACCACGTCAGCAAAGCTGGAAGGCGAGGCCCAGCTGTCGGAAGGTTTACTAGAATTTGACAAGTACTAGGTGACAGCTATCTCAGCAAACGCTTAAAATCTGACCCCCTTCCCAAACACCGTCAGCTTACAGAGAGAGGAGTGGTCATTGCAAGCTGTTCTGTCTCTGGCCCTGACAGTATGGAGGGGAGAGCAGTGCAGAGGGGGAATAAGGTGGCCCAGGACTTGGATTTGGTCATGATCCATCCCCTCCTTGGATACAGGCAAGGACACTGAAATAGGCAGAGGAGCAGTTCTGCCTAAAACACACTTCTTTACAGGCAACAGTGACATGGAGAGCTGTCCAGACACATGATGTCATCCTTTTTATCATCCATAAATCTCCCACTTTCTGTAGTCCTGGCCAACTCTATGACAACATGGATCAAAGTTTGCTAGACAAGGAACAGGAACCCACTTGTTATTTCTTATGAAATACCCTGTGGATCTGCTACAAAGGGATATCAAACATTTTTTATCCAAATCTATAAATCTTGTAATACTTAAATAGGGATTAGGATGCAGTTTCAGTGCAACTCCATTACATATGCTGTAAGAGAAATAACTTTACCCTGAAAGGATGGCACTCACAAGTTTTGAGAAACCAGTGCTACAGAACACCTCCTTTCCTTCATATAAATACACTCAGTAAAGACTTGAGCCTTTAGCTCTGATGAAGCCATCAGACAAGCAAGTGTTCACTGTATTCAGAGAAGGGAGGAGGTGTCACCCTGGATTTTCGGACTGGTTTCATGTAAATGCAGCACTGTAGAGCAGATTTAAATAAAATGGTTCAGGAGACATATAGGAGGACAAAGATAAGGTATGACCCCAAGTATCTTTTTATCTAAGATACTGCTGCCAGTATCTAAGTATTTAAATCTTGTGGGACATAGCCAAAATCCATGGTCAGCCAAGGTCAAAGAGCAGCTGACCACTACATTCAAAAAGAACACTCAAGAACATGTTCTTCTCCCTTGTAATATATTACCTCAGTTTGATTGGCAAGTTAAAAGAAATATTTAACTTGCAATCTAAGTACAAAAGTATTGGTGAGCTGAGAAGCCTAGAACACTCCTGAGTAAATCTGACAGCCCCTGACAGCTGTCCTGGCATCATGCATCTACCTCAAAGGCACCACTCCAGGGAGAGAAAGATGTTTATCTGAGGCAGAGCCTGGACCTAGAGTCTCCAGCAAACCCTAAATTACCTTTGTATAGAAAAAACACTGTGGGGACTGAGTGTTAGTGCCCCAATCCCACCTCCATTCCTGTGGTACCTTGTATTTGTGACTTTTGAACCTTTACTAAGAGTTTGATAAAAGCTTTTGGGCAATTGTAGCTGTGGGTGGGGTGTGAGGTTGATGTTTGTCAAGTGTGGGACAGAAGGAACAAGTGTCCAACTGCCCTTTCCCGTCTGAATCCTGATCCCTACTGCTGGTCTTGTGCACTGGGCTCACCCCATCACATTCACACCTGCACTCACCAAATGAAGATTAAATTCAGGTTTATTGTTCTTCTTCACAATATACATGAACTCAGCTACAGAGAAAGGTGCCAAAGCACCTGAGCCTCAAGGTGCACTTGTGTGTTTCAGAAATCCTTGAAGAACTGCTCATACCTCCAAAACTAATACTCCTAAGGCACTGCCAAAGTTATGGTTTGCACGGTTACCAACAACATAAATGGCAGATGCATAAAAGAAATGTGACTTTGCAGCAGGATTGGCTGCCAGAATTAACTTCTGCAAGCATTTTCTGACTCATTGGGTAGCCTCATCCTTGCCTGTCCCTGTTGCCAAGCACAGCACACAACCAGCTTTCCATCCTGCAAAATCTACAGTGACATGACACAGATGAGACAAACATCGGAAAGAACAGGTGTGTTGTTTGGCTCTTGATGGGTTACTCACATCCATCCTCAGCTGGACTCTCATATCCATAAACATTTCTTTCTTTGAGCGAAGAGATCTGTACATTGGTATGGACCGACATCAATATGTGTAGGGTATCAGCAAAATCACATTCTCTTCCTCACTTCAGTTCTGCTTAGGGGTTTTCCCCTTGTGCAAGGAGAGATACCTTTGATTCCTGTTATGTTTAAAATCAGCAGGAAAATCTATAGTGTTTACTCAGACTTTGCAGGACAGACATTTATGTTTGTTTTTTTCTGAAGAGCTGTACAGAACATTTTTCAATATAATAAATAAAAAGATCATCCTCCAGTTCCCAACATGATCTCACAGCAGTTCTGCCTCCTAGACACTAAAATCAGGCTTTTCTTTGAAAAGTAACATAACATGGACTACTCAGTCTTCAACAGGAAATGTGTATTAACCTTTCTTTCCCTGCAGCAAGGATGGAATGGTAGATACCTGCTGTTGCATGAAAAGGAAAATTCCATCTCCATGCTGCAGGGAACACACCTAAGGCTAAACCCAAGAATTCTGTGATCCTCCAGCATCCCCATGCCTGATGTATCCTGCCATCACACAGCCCCTACCAATGTGTGTAAAGAAATTTTTAAGGGAGACTATTTTGTGGAGGAAGAAGTACCACACTGTGCCACCATGGACAGGCAATGAATCTGGTCAGAGCTCAGCGAGCACAACACAAAGGTGCTCTCTTTTGTGGATGTGGAGTAGGAGATGCCTGTCCTTGTGTCCTGCAGCCACTAGCAGGTTATGCTGGAGTAAATGCAGCACTGATGTAGGAGATGGGCACAAGTAGGTGTTGGATGCAGGTGCTGACGTTGCTCAGACCTTTCCCTGTGTTTGGTTACAGCACCCTGTTCCCCTACACCTCACCCCTTATCTCACCTAGTGTCAGTGGCTGTCCAGAGCCATGTTCTCAGTAAGCAAATGGTATTTAAAATCTGCATCACAGAATCTGTAACTATTTAGGCTGTTACTTGTTGATATTTCTTAAACAGTGCATCTGGTTCATTCTCACAGCCTGTGAGGCTGGAGCTCTTCTGTTTCCTACTTTTACTGTTTTTAGGCTGTTTACAGGAACATCAAACTTATGTTTTGAGAAGTATAAATTATTTATATTTATATTTATTATATCAAGGAAGTGCCTAGAAATTCTAGGCATGGACCAATGCACAGCTTGGTAGGGTGTTATACAAACATATAATAAAATGATTCTTCATCCTTCTTCAAGTCTACGATCAAAACAAAAGAGAAAAAAGAGCAGGCACATATGGAGCATAAGGAAGCAACATCCAAGTATGACAAATGTTTACTGTACGACTTGCTGGGTTTGATTAAATAAAAACTGTGAGTGTAATTTTGAATGAAACATCAGAATTAAATATAAGAATGGTTGTGCTGGGTCAGAATAGGCTGCTGAGCTCCTTCTCAATTCCTTCCTCACCATTATGCATTATCTCCTCGCTTTTCCAAGTCCAGGGCTGATACTTCTGCTATATTTCTCTTCTCTGTGGCAATGGCTGTTCATGAAAGAGTGACGCACATCATCCCCATCTATCTCCCATACCTAGTACTCCACATTCAGAAAAAGTGAATTGTGACTTAGACACCAAACCCAGAGGTAGCTCAGATCCACACGCAGCTCCCAATTCTGTCACTTGGGAATTTCCTCTGACCTGAGTGACTGCAACAAAGCCTGAGTTTGAGCACTGTAGTTTATATAAGCTGCAAATCATAGTAAGGCAATGGTGGCTTAACACACTCTTCAGAGGAATGCAGAGCTGTTACTAATTTACATGGCTGCTCTGAAAAAAACTTCCTTCCTTCCTTCCTTCCTTCCTTCCTTCCTTCCTTCCTTCCTTCCTTCCTTCCTTCCTTCCTTCCTTCCTGCTTTGCTCCATGAAACATCTTGCACCCGTCTTTTGGCTCATTCACTTTAATGTGAAAATTTAAATGTAGCAGAAGAAATGCAATTCCTGTAACACTGCTTCACTTCCAGAAAGATCCTCCTGAAAAAGAGATGCAGGTGTGCATTTCTGCCTGTGCCTACACATCACCTACTCTTTCGAAGAAGAATCCAACTGTTATTCTTAGTTTTCCATTACTATTTCTTGCCCTCCCAATGACTTCCAAAAGTTAATAGAGCTTCTTCAAAATGATGGTATTGTTCCCTTCTCCTAAATAACAGGGAAATCTGATACTCACAGTAATGATTTATTTGAAAAATCTTTCTACTCACCTACAGCTATGAGTAATACTTAAACATACTGTAAGATCATCAGTCTGAGACATCTGAGCAAAAATTCTTCTTTCGGTGATATTTTGCAATGCAACTGAGGCTAATGGGATTTAATGGAGACATTTATACAAAATGAGCAGTGTTGGAAGAGAGTTTAACAGCAGTTTCCAGATGCAAAATGTCTGTCACCTGGTCACTCCCTCAGCAAATGCAGGTGGGTGGCTCCAGGGATGGAAATGCTTGTGAATATGGCACTCTCACCTCTTGAGAGTTGGGTAAAAAGTAGGGGTCCATTGCCTTTCTCTCAGGCATTTTGCTTGTAGCTGTTCTCTTCCTTTCTTTTCTTGTAAATTCTTGAAATAAGACATTTAATCTGGAATCAGAAGGGGTATTTCCTGCCAAACTATGTAGACTTAGTTTGATTCTGCTTCACTGGGTGAGAAACCAGACTTCCTTTTTCACACTACTTCAATCCAAAGCCAAATAATTTTTTCCCTTCGTGTGGCTGTTTATAAGTCTTGGCATAGCCTCAAGAAGAACAAAAAGCACAGCCATGCCCCTTACCATCAACAGCTCAAGTGCAAGAACAGAGGCAGAAAATGAGCACCTGGGATGGGACAGGGACTTGAAAGACTATCTCTTTTCAGATACACCAGAGACCAAAAAAAACTGGCATACTAACTAAAATAAAGAGGATCTTGGTAGTAGTTACTGAGTTTCTTACATCTCAGTAGCCGCCCCCCATCATTTCTGTACCTTGGCATTTAACCCCATGAACAGCTGTTTCTCCCTTACAAGTAAAACATATCAAACTCAAACTACAAGGATCTTTGTCTGGTGTACTGCTGAGGAAGATACATCTCACACAAATACATAGCAGCCTTACTTGCTGCTCAGCAGGTGTGTGTGTGTCCCAATCCCCCCATGAGCTCCAGCCATTCCAGTCTGCCAGCAGAATAGCCTTCACTACCATAAGCAGGAAAAACCACAATGGCAGCATCCTCCTGCCAACCCTGTTCTGCGTTCCAGTTAGCTTGTGGGTGCCTCTGCCCTGGCACAGGTACCCTGGCGTGGGCAGAAAGGAGAGTAGCTATCCCCCAGTGGTAAAACAGCAGCTTCCCCTCTTGTGCAGGACATCTGGAAGCATCACTAGAACCACCTCAGCCAGAAGTGCAATCTCCTCCAGGCTGCTCAGGAGCAGCACAGTCCTGTAGCCTGTGCTTAAGTGCAGGCACCTCATAAAGGGCAAAAGCAATTTCCGTGGCAGTAACCAGTGTTCTTGCTCTAGAGGAAATTGCCCCAAAAAGCCTATCTCAAGTTCTGGGTGCTTGGGGTTTTGGTAGAGCATGTGTACTCAATACTGAAGAGCCGCAGTCAGTGAAACAAATGCTTGTGACAAGAGGGGCAAATGGTTTGGCTGAGGCACTCCCCAGTATTTATATGATTAGGTGTAAATAGGAGGCTGATGCTGTGCCAGGAGCCTGGAAAAGGAGCTTGCTTCCTGCAGGGATCAGCAAGCAATATCCCCCACCGTTCCTCACTTTGCAGCATTTCTTTGTCCAGGGGAGGTCCTGACAAACAGGACCTTCCCCAGCCTCCAGCCTTGTGATCTGGTGGCCAGCAGGGAAGCACAGCAAACAACCAGTGCTGAGCTCCGGCCCTCAAGGGGAATATCACAAACTTGAGACCACCATGGAAACGAGCCATGAGAAACCTTTGTCTTACACTAGAAACCACAGCCATGCCATCACAGAGCATTATCCAGGCTCTTCAGTAGTGATTATCCAGCACTCTCCTGTGGCTGCCCACACGGGTCACCGTGGCTCGGCTTGTGGTACATCAGTGCTCCAGTCCTCTTTGCAAAGTCACTCTGGTTTACCCAAACAGCAATTCCAACAACCTCCTCTCCTTCTCTTCCCCGGCCCTGCAGCAAGACAGTATTTGAGGGAAAGTGCAGCTGAAGCAGGAGACATTTGTCCTACAGCTGCAGAGGTAAGTGACAGGCTCAGGTAACAAAGCTAGACCTGAAGTCAAAGGTCTTGTTCATGACTCTCCACCTTACTCAAGACCTTACCAAGACCTGGTTTTGGGCTGGGAGATGACAGCGAGCAGGATGCCATGAGTTATCAGGTACAGAGCTATAAGCATGGGCAGATACACTTGATTATACAGAAATCATATATGTGTATATATATATGCACAAAACTATATCTGTGTCTATACAGAAAAGATCTCTATACATGGCAAACCCATCAGTGAGCAGTCCTACTGTTTGAGCATGCTGAGACCTTGGCTCAGATCACATTATCTACAAAGAAGTAGAACATTATTTTTCCAGCCTGTAGGCTGAGGTGACAGGCTGGGTTTTCCTCCTTCAGTTGAAGAATACTGAAATATTCAGAGGTCCCATGTGAAGGGTAAATATGCTGATTCCATTAACTTCCTTAATCATTGTCACAGCACCACCTTGCAAACACATTTGTTCAGAGGTGAATTTTTCCCTAGTGGGATAAACAGAAGTATCTGTAAGAAGTATTGTGCCCCTTCCTCCTCCCACAGAAAGGGAGAGCCCAGCAAGGACAGGACTCTGATGAATCCAAAAGACCCCAGTGACAAAAGCAAAGAGCTCTCAGCAGTGGCTTGGACCCAGCCAACATCTTCCAGCTGTTCAATTTACTTTCAGCAAGCACAAACCTGGCAGGTAAAATGGAGAAACATCTTTGGAGTTGTTGTTTTGAGTTCAGGTCTTCCCTTCCCCATGCTCCACATTCCTTGGGGGCACACCAACAGAGCTTTTGCCTTTTCCTGCAAGCCACTGTCAGGCTACACGGAGAGGAGATGACAGTCAGCTCTCTGAATTAATATGACAGGCAGAGGTTTCCAGACCGTGCTCCTAAATGCCCTGTTTACAGCACAATTACTTCAATTCTTCTTATTAAATTATTTGTCTGCTGCATCTAATAAAACAGGAGAATATTTTCCCTATGAGTCAGGGAAGAGTTTGGTTTTGGTAACAATGAAAGACAGCAAACCCACATTTTGCCTTAGGTAATTCAATATGATACAGCCCAGAGCACCAGTTGAATTTTTAACCTGCCTGACAGTTACAGTCCAAATCTTCAAGTGGGACTCTTTTAAAAAGGTGGGAACAAAATTCCCCTCAGAAAAAATCATCAATGCAATTGACGATCAATCCCACACTGTGAGATTGCTGCAGTAAAAGTCTCTAAACAGCAAAGGAGAAAAAATAAGCTGAAGTGAGTTGCTGAGAACCAATGGACACACTGTGAGATTTTACCAGAAAACACCTGAGGGATAAATGCAGAGGGATGTAGAGAACCTGCTTCAGGAGTAGCAGATTTCCCACAAAGGCGCGTGCTAAATGAAAATAAATTGTAGGGTGGGCAGTGGTTGAAAAGGCAACACCCACACAGTCTCCAAGGGGAGGCAGGTGGAAGAGGCTAACAAAAGGACTTCAAAGTATCCATATCAGAATTTCATGGTATTCATACTCATGTTTCTGAATTCCTATTTCAGCCACTGAGCATAGTTGTAAAATGTCAGTCACCAGATGCTCTAAGTCAAAAAATGTATCTCATTCCAACATTTTGGCAGCAAGTTACAAATAAGTTTGTTGTGTCAGTGACATGCATTTGTGTTCAAATGTTTTATTTCATCTAAAGTTCACTTTTTACCTTCAAACATGGATTAGAGTGTGAGCACTTTTAGCTTCTGTAATAAATTTTTTTCCTAGAAACACATTCATAAGTCTGTTGTCTGACTGAACTTTCAGCTAAGCCTCAGCCAACCCAATAAAAAAGGTTACTGACCGGTCACTAATGATTAATAGTATGCTGTTGATAAGAAATGTTTCAGGCAAAGCAGGTCCCATTCATGATCTTGCAAAGAGAGAGCCCTAGAAGTCCAGTTGCTTGCTGAGGCATTCACACCTCCACGCTGCTGTGTCTCTGGAGAGGACATCATCTCTGCAGAAGTGCCACGTTTTCAGCACTAGAGCTAAGAAACCTCTTAGGCTTTTCTAAGTCTCTTATGTTTTGAAGCAACAGGAATAATTGTTCTTGGCAAGCATTCTTTCCGAAATGCGCAGATAGTCCCTATACAGTAAAAACGAAAGATAAAATTGCACTGTACCAAGAGGAAAACCTATAAAACAGACCTTCCTGAGAGGAGCCAAGCTAAACGTGTCCAGCACTCTCCAGGAACCTGCTCTGCTTCAGCTCCTGTTGCCCAAACCACAGGGCAGTGCTGGGCTTGGCAAAACCCTGAATGCTTACACTGTCAGCCTGGTGGTCCTAAGAGTCTGCATTCCCTCCAGGTGCACTTGGAAGCCAGCACCATCATCTCTTCTGTGACAGGGCCAGAGGCTGCCCCCATCACATAGCTTTGCTTGTAGAGCACCACTTCTATAAATCTACAGGCTCATACTCTTCATTTACTTCTAAAATCTCCTATGTGCTTTCTCTGAAAAATTTCTTCCCTTCCCTATTGTCCTTAGAGGCCTTCAGATAAAGTATCTTCAAGTTAATCCTCCTTCCTACTTCTCCAGTGAATCTACACCTTCTCTCTTTCCTTGTTTCGCTCCTGCCCACTAAGCCTGTGACTGTATGACTCAAACACTGTCCAGGTCTTAGTTGCTCCATCAAAAAACTTCATTATGCATCATCCCTTGCCTGGCTGCTGGCAAGCTTATGTCTTCCTGTTCCTCCATATCAGGTGGCACGTGTCAAAAGTGCCAAGAGGCATCTGCTTTCATAAACCAGCAGAAACTGGGAGTCTTTCATCACTGTCTCGTGTAACCAGCAACAATTTCTCTCACAACCAGGCTTAAGTTTATCCCAAGCATTCAAAGCAAGCTTTTTAAAGAGTTTAACACAATACAGTGAAGAGTGTGAGTTGTGGGCTGCAACAAAAGAAGTGTGACCAGCAGGGCGAGGGAGGGGACTCGACCTGTAGTCTGCTCTTGTAAGACCCCACCCGAAGTGTTGCATCCAGCTCTGGGGTCTCCACCACAAGAAGGAGATGGATCTATTGGAATGAGAACAGAGGAAGGCCATGAAGATGATTAGAGGGCTGGACCACCTCTCCTTTGAAGGCAGGCTGACAGAGTTGGGATTGCTCAGCCTGGAGAAGAGAAGGCTCTGGGGTGACTCTTGAGAAGCCTTCCAGTACCTAAAGGGGAACTACAAGACAGCTGGAGAGGGACTTTCTACAAAGGTGTGTAGTGACAGGACAAGAGGGAATGGATTTAAAGTGAAAGCTAGCAGGTTTACTTTTGACATAGGGAAGAAATTCTTTCCTGTGAGAGTGGTGAGGCACTGGATTAGGTTGCCCAGTGAAGCTGTAGATGCCCTATTTCTTGAAGTCTTGGGGAGGCCAGATTGGACGGGACTTTGAGCTACCTAGACCAGTGAGAGGGGTCCTTGCCCATGGCAGGGGGATTGGAACTAGATGGTCCTTAAGGTTGCTTCCAACCCAAACCATTCTATGATTCTGTGAAGTCCCATGGCCACATGTTTTCACTGTTGTAAACAGGATGGAGGATACACAGCTTGTTGCACAGCTGCAGCTCCACTGAGGCCTGACCCACCTGCTGCTGCACTTTGTGTTTGCAGTCATTGTTGAGTTAATCTGAACCATCTGGCTGCTGCCATCCTCTAACAGCCACACATTTTCTGCATATTTGCTTGTCATTGCAGTGCTGTGTTCCGGTGTCTTTGAGAAAACATCTGCCCTGAGGATTCCCCTTTTATAATATCTTTAAAATATATCACCATCTGCTCACTCTTAAAATCTCTTCCTTGATCCCACCACAAGTAACTGGCCCCTCAGTGACCTCCCATTTCACAGCAAGGTGCTTGAGCAGGGACACTCATTTCTTTGCTTCACAGCATGCAATGCTCTCCATCAGGTTTTGATCCACTGCTTTGTTCAGTGTATAGCAGAGAAATGCCTCTGCTTTAGCAAATACCTCTTCTCTTGACTGTTGGAGGCTGCTCTGCTTCTTGGCATTGATGCAGTGTCAGAAAGAAGACCTCCACCCCATCTACCCCTGAACCAGCCCAGCTCCAGGCAGAAAGTACTTTTGTCCTTTCATTGTAATAAATCATTTATTCCACTACCCCAAAACCCATCTGCACCATGCTCCAGACATAACCACTCTGGAATCTTCACTGCTCGCTCTTCCCCTTTGCCACCTTTTCTTTCCTCTGCCACATACATGCCACACTCTTTTGCTGCTGCCTCTGACAGCCCACCACGTGGTGCCTCCATGTACTTTACCTATTTTCAGCCTCATTTCTCTCAAACAGTCAAAGCCAAAATGCATGGCATGTCATATCCTTTGGACATCACACAGCGGCTGATTCTTTGTGCACCCCTGGATATTTCAATTCCCTATACTGAACAGAAAAAAGTTATGAAAATAGAGTGTGAGGGCCCAAAACCTGTTTCATCAAGCCCAATGTGTATGGTTCCCCATGTAACTGTTATGTTAAAGCTAATTCCTGATAAGAACAGTTAATAACTCATTTAAGATGAAAAATTTATCCCCAGGTCTTCTCCACAGCTCAGCTTTTAGTTGGAATCTTCTTATGTTTCACAGGGAAAGCCACCAGGATGGTCACAACTGCTAAGCAAATTGTTAGGGATTTAGCTCCAGACTAGCAGTATAAAGAAATACAACTTTTTTTTCCAAAGATTTGAGAGGCATGGAAGTCTGTCTTGCTAATCTGTCTTGAAAAGAGAACAAGGAGTAAACCTTCCCTTGCATCTGTCAAAACACATACTTTAAAAAGTGCTAAATGATTTGGTTTGCATGCAAGTACAGGAAGATCAGAAAAACAGGCTTTGATTTCCTCACGCACGTTTATATACTAAGGGCGATTGTCTTAGCTCATTTGAAAATGTGAAGCGTGGAAAGGGTGAAACAGTTATGTAAGAACATATCCTGGGCAAAAACAGGGAGGAAGAACTGCCCAAAGAGAAGGATGTCACTGACACCAGCAAAAGGGCAACAAACTAGACTGTCATCCCATTAACTTGCAGACTGGGAGAACTCCCTGGACTGGAGTGCTACGAGGATGAGGGACAAACCCTAGACTCTGCTGGGACAAGCAGCTGACCCCATGCGGAGAAGAATCCCTTTGGCTCCCCAAAGGGGTCTGCTCTGGCAGCTGTGGGTACACAACCCCTCTGGCACCCCTCAGCACAGCCTGGAGCTAATTAGTGGCAGGCGTTGTCTTTCTGCACCTGAGAGCTGAGCCTTACCCCAGCAATCCAGCTGGTCCTGGTTAAGGAAACATTGCAGAACGCTGGAGATAAATTTTAGCACCTTGGAGACACAGAGGAAGTTACTGCTGTCATTGGATGTTATTTTTGTTTGTTTGAATGCAGCATTCTAGAGCATTACCTGTGTTACTGTGAAGATCTGAAACTAGAATCTTGGAAATGAAAAGATGAAATTAGTAGATTTTTTCCTTTCCTTTTTTTTCCCATTTGCTTTTAATTTATTAAAATACTTGTGAATTTTCCTGGAGATTCACCAGGAATAATTCCAGAGGGACTAATACTCATCATTTTTCTGGATCCAATTAAATCTAACATCCACTGCCCTCATCACTAACATATGTTCAATAGAGCTAAGTATTTCATCTTATTGTAAATTGCATATAATTTGGCTTCTTTGTTTTTCTTTTGTGGGCACTGATAGCTGTTTTCTGCTCTGAATTTGTCATCAATAAACCAAAACTCATCCAGAGAGAGCAGTTAACTGCTTGTGTAAAATAATCTATCAGAAAAAGTTCCCAAAGAATGTCTGTAATGGACATAACAGAGAGTTCTAACCATTTCTAAAATGGGGAAAATGTTGCAGTTCCTGCCACTGTTCATTGCACAACTTGGCTTCTAAAAACACTGGCAAACAGAAATACGGCACTGCCAACTTTTGCAGTTGTATCATAGTTCCTGATACTGAACCTTTTTATGAAGTCCCCACTCCCAAAAGCATCTGGATTAGATGAAACTCTAAACTTTCATTTGTTAGAAAAACACTGTCTTTCTAAACCACATGGTTAGAACAGCTTGGCAAAATGTGGGTGTCATCTCATCTAGTTATACTGTCTGTGTCCCGGACACCTCCTACAAGCGGGTCACCTACTCCGCTCTGTAGTCCATGAAAGAGGTTGGTACCTCCACAGATTAACCTGCGCCTCTCTACTCACTGACAGCTCAAGGTGAGCCTGAGCTCAAGGAAGTGGAAAGAACAGGGCTGTTTCTTCTCCCGTGTTCACATGTGTCCTGCTTTGACCCCTCAGCAACTTGATTCAGCCCCAGATAACTTGATTTCAAAGGTAATCCAGCAGTGGAAACAAGAAACAAACCCATGTGGCTGTGTGGCCCCAGCACCACCAGCATCCCAGTATTCCCTCTTCAAACGGTGGTCTTGGCCTGAACCCTCGAATGGTGCTGGGTGTTGCCTGAGCCACAAAACCCATCAGCTGCCCTGGCAGAAAGCTGTAAGAAAATAGAGATGATGGAACCATGAGCCAAACTGGTCCCGTGGGTGCCAAATGATATAAAAGAGGAGAAGAACCACAGATGGTGACTTGGGAGATTTTACTTAACATTAGGAAAAGTCTTTTCCGCAGGAGGCACTGCAATGCTGGAGCAAGCCCCAGGTACAGGGTGTGCTTCCTTTCCTTGGGGGTTTCCTCAGGACTAACCTAGTCTGATGTCAGTAAAGGGCTGGACTAGGTGGCCTTCAGAGGTTCTCTCCTGCCTGGGTCTGGAGATTTCATTATATCCCCATGCTGAAAAAAGTGGATTTCCCATGAGTGTTTACGCCAGCCCTCCCTAGACAGGACTTCTGACACACTTCTTAGGTGCAGCTGGGAGTCGGCAGAGAGCCTGGTTTGAGAGGCATGGAGTGTGCTCCATGTGCTGGCCCATGCTCTCTTCTGGTTTTTAACCCTCGTCTTTTGTCTTCACTTTCTTACACCAGTTGTGAAATAAGTCATAATGTTTTAAGAGCTCCCTTCAAAAAATGATTGTGGCTTTTCTGTTTGCCTCTCCTCTCCTCTCCTCTCCTCTCCTCTCCAAAAGGTTTAATAGCCCCAGGCGGCTTGTTAGAGATAGGGGAAGTTTGATGATGGCTGGAAATATTATGTTAATAGAGGGTAATGCAAGTTCTGTAAAATAAAAGTATTGTATGCTACGTAAATTTACTAAAATACTATTTGAAAGACAATTATTTTATCATAGGTAGAGTAAAAGTGATTTTGAACAAATTGACAGTTAAGAAAACCTAGCACTTGCTCTCACTTTCTAAGAAAAATTCAAAATCTTAAAAAACCCAGCAGACAAGCTGGAAAACAAAGATGTTTTTCTAAATAAGATAGAGCTAGATATGGAAGTGCCTTAAAGATGCTACTGAAAGAGCATATTTGGAAATATGCTCTCAAAGGAAATGCCATGGGAGGAAGAACAAAGTAATTTCACAGTCTGAAGCCCAAAAACCTATCAACATGGGGAATGCCTCCCCATAGACCAAAAAATCACTGGATTTCTGCTTCATGAAACCCCTAAATGCTCAAAATCCTGCATTTACAGTAAACATAGGGAACTAGAAAAATGTCATCACAATGCAAGTAGCAGGAGTATCTGGACACCAGAACTGGAAAACAAACCAAGCTCTTCAGGGGTTGAAAGATCAGTCGCAGTGTTTTCGGTTTCTGGGTTGCAGCATCTGAAACACCATCTGCTGCAGAAAGCATGCAAGGCTAGGAATAAGAGGAAGATTTTTTTTCAAGTCAAAAACTGGCAAAAAAAAGCAAACACAACCCTACCCCAATGGAGCAACAGCCTATCATTGTGCAGTCTTACCTCTCACTTGGCATCTCCACAGCAGCATTACCTCATCTTGGCTACTTTGGCTGTAGAAGAGCAGAGGCAGAAACACGCTCCTAAGGTCACATGCAGACTTAGAAATTCCATTAAAGAGTACCTGCGTTGCAGCCAGCAGTAAACAATCTCTGCCCATGTAAGTTTGCTTTCAAGTTGCCATGTGTCCAGCACATGCTACCCTGTTAAAGGCAGAACGTGCAGGAACACACACAAGGGAGAAGCATTGAGAGCAGTGAAAAATTCACCCTTAATAATCTGTGTTTTTCACAGACTTGAAAGAGTTTGTAAACACAGGGCTCCAACACCCCAGCTGTAGCAGGGTCTCAGTGGGACATCCTCCCCCTGAAGGACAACTGTGCCACTGAGTAACTTCCTCCCTGCACACGTCTATTGGATCTTCACTAAAAATGGCTGGCACAATGTTAGCCTGTGCTGCCCTGCATGAGCAGTCTTTTCCATCTGGGGAAAGGTCATGAATCAAAACGATGACAGGAATTTTGCACTCCCAGGTTCTTTACAACATGGCTAACTACAAGAACTGAGCGCAGCAGAGAGCAGCACAGGGCAAACACACACTGGGGCAGCAGAGAACAGCACCCAGGCAGATGGCTGGGCAGGGAATGAGCTTAACCTTTCATTCCCGAAGCCACAGCATTCACATTTGTTCAGGAAAAATTGCCAAGGGGAGCCAAAAGCCCTTCAGTGGTTCTGATGGTCAGTCAGGTCTTGAGACTAAGAAAGAGTAACACTACCCATCTTCAACAATGAAAGAGAGAGCTGCTGCAGCTTTGGGGTCATTCTCCCCTTCTCAGAGGGATGGGGCAGAGAGACCCTTGTGATACCCACACGGGCTTTCGGTGAGGAGCAAGGAGGAGGTTGCGCCATTGCTGGACAATGAGCAAAGTGACGAACACTTTGAAGGGTAGTATTGTAATGTTTTTTACATTACTTTGCTGGCTGGATGGCAGCATGGAGCATCTGTTTCCAGCTACAGAACTGCTCATGGAAAATACTCCGGCAATGGCAAGGACTCCCTTCCCTCCCCCCAAAGCCTCCCCCCAAACCGCACAGGGCTGGATTGCAGGCCTCACCGCTCAAGGCATTTTGCCTGTAATCACTGGCAATGGATTTAGAATTGTAGTCCAATTATGTCCCAAAATTTGTGATTATAACAGAATGATTTATGCTGCAAGCAAAAGAAGCAATGGGTCACAAGACTTGTCTTCCTGTGTTTCTATTTGTTTCCCTAACATGTTTTTTTCTCTTTCACTTTTGGGGAGTTGGAGTTTGGGGTTTTGTTGCTGGTTTGGGTTTCTTCCTGCCAGAGAAGCTGCTTCCTCGTGGCTTGACAGTACCGGGTGAGAGGGAGGAGGGATTCCAGAGGGAAGCAGTGACTCGACGTGTCTTGTACAGTTAATTGGTTTTAATTTATGAGCTGTAGGCAGATGGTGGCTGCAGCACATTAAAGCTTCTTTAGGAAATAACACATAGAATTTTCCCTCCGGTGCCTGAAATTTTGCATCCTGAATAAAATGTGTGAGACTGCGCAGCCCAGCATCAGCAGTTGCGTAGCACCTGTGTACAGCTGATGAGACTGAGGCTCCGTTGTTTTCCAGGGCTTTTGTTGCATGAAGGCAGCTAAAGAAAAGCTCAAGAGCTCCAATGAAATCAGAAAAGATGATGACAACAGATGCTTGCTCCCTCTCACCCTGTGCAACACTGTCTCCATAACCATTTATCTCCCCTGAACTGGTGAGAAACCTCAAAGGAAAAAGAACAAAGTAAAAGCAAACAGGATCTTGGAAGAGAAGAGCTGCTGCTATGAATAAAGGATGCCAGATGGGAAAATCACAGCACAGAAATGCAGCATGAATCACTACAAGAGAAAATATGGCTCTTTTGGTATACCTGGACCTCTGAAGGCAGACAAAGTTGCAGACACCATATGTCAGAAGCTTGGCCTATACTATTACTATTACTAAATATTTCATCACAGGTCACTTGGAACATCTGGCTATAGGAAATGTTTGCAACAAGATTGAGCAGCTCTCTTTGGATCTCACTGCTGACAACTGTAGAAAGGCAGATAAAGCCTTTAATTCTGTTCATGACATGAGAACTCCACCATCGTATTTCCATCCCAAATACCCTTGGCACAGGATGCTGCAGGTATGAAAGTCTACTTGGGTTCAAGTGACAATTTTACAGGTTCGTATCCCGCGTGCCTGAGAAGAGATATTACATACTCATTTCCAGCTCATACACAAATTTCTAGAGGATAGGGAAGCATCCCTTTGCATTTGCTCCAGTCTTACACCATTCCCTGGCTTCCAGTGTGAGTAACGGTAGGGCACATCTTACTGGGCTGGGTGGATCTCTGTTCTGACCATTTGGTTGGTCTTATGTTTCTTTAAGATGCATTTTACAGCAAGTCTGGTCAATTATTGGTAGATCATTTCCACATCTCCTCTAAGATCTTTCTTCCATGAAAGAGCATATCAGATGTTGCCTACACAGTAGTTTGCACTGGTGTAGTAGCTATTAAGTGTTTTACTTAGTCTGATTGAGCCAATGAAAGCTTATACACAGGCACCAAGTGCTGTAATACTGTATTTTGACTCTGTTTAAATATCTTTTTTTTTTATTTTCATCAAATGAAAAGAAATCAGAACAAGCCACTTTTTACTCCTAGTAGTCTTTACCAATGTTGTCCTATATAGCCACACCGGCTAAAACATGCAATGTTAATTAATTCCTGATATTTTGCAGGGGGAACAGGCCTCTCTTCCGATTCCTTGAGGGTGCTTTGTTCAGCACCATGAAACTGCTGGAGCTGTGCACAGAAATTTTTGAGAGAATATATAGAGGTGATACAATGCTAGGGTCTAGCATGTCACTCTGCATGCTACAGGTTCCAGCAAACCCCACTCTGGTTGTTGGGGGTTGAAATACTGCAGCATTGACACTCAGCACTTGTGCCTCAGATTTGAGCCTGAGAGGAGAGGAGAGTGGAAAGACAACTTTTCCCTGGGAAGCCTGCTTGGAGTAATAGAATGCCTCCAAGGCATCCAGTCCCCATATGGGATGAGCACTTTGTTCCACTGCAGCAAGGAGAGCAAACCTAACTTGGATTTTGGACTGTTTTAGAATACATGTATAAATAGGAATTATACCCAACACATACTTCACTCCTTGCAGTGATAGAACGTGCTTAAAATTGTTCTTTCCATTTGTCCGTCCCTGCTTCCAGTAAAATGATTCAATCTTGCACACCATTCAGAACCTGTACCTTGTGGGGGTTATTTTAAATGCACATGCTTGCAGAGATGAGAAACTCTTCTGGCCATTAGGCCGTCCTTGATGTTTAAAACAAAATCATATGGAAAATATATTGCAAAGAACCATATTGGGAATCTTGAAGCTACAAAAATACAGTATTTAAAGCAGCTGGCTTCTATTGAAGGATAGTGCAGAAGAAGTTGGTAAAGACTCATTATATCCTAAACAAATCTTCAAACAGAAGACAACTTCCCTCATAAACCCAGTTTGATGTCAACCAGCCTCCTAACACTGTAAGCAATATATAGCCTAAGGTCAAAGCAACCAGATTTACCAGGTCAGTACGTTCACCCTGCCCTTGTGCTCAAGCAAATAAAGCATAGAAAGCCTCCTGGGCTCATCACAAAGAGCAGGACTGTGCCAATCCACATCATCAGAGAAGTGGAGCAGCAGCACAGTTTTTGTTGGCACCATTCTGTGTAACTCACTGCTCAGTGCCTGCTGCTCCAGACCACGAGCCCAGCCACTGTGGCCAGGCTGCTGGGGAGCCTGCTGGTGCCGAGGGATGGTGCTTTTGCCCACTGGCAGCTTAGATCCATCTATGTCCTTGTCACCTGAAGGTGGGACAGCCGCTTTGGCCTCCCCTGGCCGCAGCTCTAGAGCAGTGGGGGCAGAAGCTGGCAGAAGCTGAGCTGTGTTGCTGCCCTGGGCACAGGGAGAGGGGAGCAGAGCCTGGGAGTCCCTTTCCCACAGGCTGAGTTTCCGGGAGCAGTGCGGTCCCCATCCAGTAGCTCCTGCCAGCACCGCTGTTTTCTCTCTGGGCTCCTCTTGGCTTCATCCTGTGCAGCTGTGCTCTCCACATCAGAAGGGACTTTTCACAGAAAAGTGAAATTAGCAGAAATAAAGATAGTTGAATGCATTTTGTTTCACCAGAGAGACTGTTTGTGGTTAGCAAATAGACATGAAACGTTATAACATAATTTCTAACAGTACCCTATAGAGATGACTTGTCTGTTAAACATGAAATAAAACTGGCAGGAAACCACCATATTGATTTAATAAAGCATAACATTAACTGACACCAAAAAGCAACTTAGTTAAGAAGTAGAAAACTTGACAACCTCAGTTATTTGAAAAATACAGAGGTAGCCCAGCGATTAAATTGAAAGTGATCATTAGGCTAATTTGCACTATTCAGTTCACTGCAATTAAACGTGATGCCATGAATGCATTGGGTTGGAATTTCTTTGACTCTATTATTCTCCTGACTACTCCTGATCAAAAAAATATTAAAATACTAACTGCCAGCTGAAAACCATACACTGTTTAGCAATATTCATTTAGAGATATTTCCAGCTGAGCCAACTAAGTCTTCAGAGATTACGGAGCACACATCTTCCCAGTGCATAATGGTACATATATTCTTGACATACTCTGTGGCTCAAACTGGATAACTAGAGGTGCTGCCTGGGTTTAAGTGAGGCCCTGGAAGCAGGTATTGTTAATCCTTTCTGTCTTTTAACTGGAATTTTGCAAAAACATCTGTGCAGAAAAGAGGTGAAAAAGATAGTTAGATGCTAAGCTAGAAGATAGTTTCTGTTTCATACCTATGTTTCTGTACTGTGTTCACCCTGGTCCTGACTTAACCCCTTGTGCCATGGGGCCCAGAAGAGCCTCACAGTCTATCCTGTTCTGCCTGCCATGAGTAGGTTTGTGGAAAACCACAGGATGCTCAAAAGGCTGGGGAGGTGGGATCAGTGTGAAATCACAGAGAGGTGAACATCACTTGTTCATGCTGTGAGCAAGCCCTTGTGACAATGTAGCTGTTATTATTTTAATAGCAAGACTACAGTCCCAATTCCTGATTGTTTGTGTTGGGAATCTAGGGTACCAGATCATCTTCTGATGACTGTCAGCAAAAGGCTGGTATAACTTTACCTTGAGGTGGTACATGATCTCAAAGCAAGTCATAAGGGCCTGTCCTGTAACTGGATGGGCCCTGGCCCTATTCCTCTCTATTCTCCTCACGGTCTGAGGTATCTCCTTTTTATCACATCTCCTCTAATAACACAACTAGTAATTTGTTCACTTTTAGATGTACAGGTCCCTTGAGAGAGTCAGCAATTACCCTACTTCTTGCTACATACAAGCACAGCCCTTGTTGGGGTATCAGGGCTGCTTCCAGCTGCCTCTTTGCCAGGTTGACACAATACTGCAAACACCCCTGGTGTGTAACAAGAAATACAGCTACTGTAAACATTTTCCCAGTACCTAGACAGCCACAGAAAGAGAGAAAGGTGTGAGTTTTTTGGTGGCAGTGTGTTTTTAAAGAGTGTCTAGTACCATGAATTATACCAAGTACCTAAGTCTCCTGAGTGGTAAAATATTATAAAAAAATTAATTAGGAGAACAAAGTCATTATATGGAGTAAATGTATAAGAGCAATTGATTCAGCTTTTCTCCTTAAACTCTAGAGTGGTGGAGCCTTTTGTCTAAAGATAGAAGACTTCAAATGCCAACACACAAAATTTTAATACGCTTTTTCCCTAAGGCTAAACTAAAGAAAAATTGGCTGCACTTTCCTGGAGTTAAGAGGTCATATTTATCATTCTGCCACTTATGTTCAAGAACTAGCATTTTACTGTTCCTAACTGGTTTGGTTTGGCCTGCCTGAAACTGGAGATGGGCTGTGGTTTACATTCAATCTTATCTGCTAGAAGTGACTAATATTAGAATAACACAGGACTACAATCTTGGCATTCTGGAAAGCTGGTGAGATCCTACCCCCAAATTCTCCCACTTTAATGCCTTTGGTAATTTCAGCAGTGTTCATGTTATTACTATAATTTTTGTTTATAGGTCCCAGATAAGTTAACCATGAAGGAAAAGACAATTGATAAATTCTCCACTAGTCTTCTGAGTTGCTTTTTCCCCTCCTGGCATCAAACTTTCTTCAGAAAAAAGATGATTATTCTCTCCCCACAGCTATAAATTCCTCAGCCAGCTCCTCTGTTACCATGCAGTCTGCTGGGCATATTCCAGAATTATTTCTGAAGTTTTCTCAAACTTCCATATAAGTCCAAAAATTCCATAGTCCTGCTCCATGCCAGCATGACAGTCGACCCTTACTGTTTGGTATAAATTTTTGAAACACTCAGTTCCGCTGATGCTGAGCAGCCAGTTAAATTAAGGACACAAAATCCGCATAGTACTTTGGGAAAGTGCTGCCACAATAATCACAACCATCTCTCCAGAAGCTGCAGAGCTTTGTAGGAAACCAATCAGCCTCAGAAACCATGGGGGCAGAAAGCATCCAGCCATCCCCACATGGTCTAACATTGATCACTGCCCAAGCAAGAGGAGTTGGGGGGCAGTTATAAAAAAGGGGGGAAAACCCCAGTATCTGTGCAAAAGTACATGAATGGTACAAAACAAAAACCACTCCTCCACTGGAGGCAAATAAATCACTCCCAGGCTACGTGTCAAGCATGACTTGAAGCGCTTTATGAAAATAGATGCAACATCCTCAGCATGTCCACAGTGAGGGCTTCCTATCAGTGTCTGGTATCCCAGACATGGTGGGGCTCGCACGCCTACCATGGGCTGGAAGTGCAAGGCAAGTGTCTGCTCATGGCCTGTGCATCCCTGTTCCCTTCTGGAAGAGCAAGATAGCCAACAATAACAGTGTTTGTTTTGTTGCCATCTCAGTAGACGCTCTAAAATAGAGCTAATAGGAAAAAGAAACCTCACCAGAGAAGGGAAAGGTCAGAAGGCTAATAAAATAAATGCAGCTATTGTGCGATCACTTGGCAATTCATAAGGGAGTGTAATTTTCTCAGTCTTTTTCCTCAGCAGCATGAGTATCTTCTGATGAATCCAAAATGAAATTTCAGCTTTCACACAAAGTTTGTTACTGACAGTCCCACCATTGCAGAGTCACGAATATTAGAGATTTAGGTTTACACTTCTTAGATTCCTCCCTCATTTCATCTCTCTGGACTTTTCTGAGTTTTTCTTCCAATCAGCTCTGGCTATCAAAGAGAAGCAGTGTCATACATGAGAAAATGTTGGCCAAAAAGGTAATTTTACACCAAGAGTCCTGTATTGCTCTTGAAGGGCGCAGCTGGCCAGCTGCTGCCCTTCCTTAGCATTGCCCTGCTAGGTAATTCACGGTTGGTAGCTCTTTTAGCTTGTGAGTGTTCCTCCACTTATAATCAAACACCTGCTGAAGGGTTTGGCTGTTCTAGGGCTTTGAGACAACAGAACACAGTTTGATAAATGGTTTACCTCCAAGCACACTTCTCTTCAGCACTGTGTTGACACCACGGTGCTGCTGGGTTAAGAGACTGCCGTTCTTGTGTGTCTAAGCTACACACACACACACGTATCCCGCGTGCCTGAGAGTCACACGGGGCACACACGCCTGGAATCTGATCCTCATAGCAGTAGCAATATCACTGCAGTGCTGGAAAAAGATGTCCCTGTGGATAATGCAGCTGCTGCCCCTTCTCTAGGAAGGATGCCCCTGTGCTTCCCTGCCTTCCAGCAAGAGTCAGGGCTCTGAAGCAGCAACAGCAGCCTGGGGCTATGGATGAGTGGGCTCCTCGGAAAGATCCAACCACTACCCCAGTGCCTGCCCTGCACCCAGGCAGGACACACAACCAAGGCCACAAATGCTCTTGTGCTGCCAGCCTTTGGCTCTCCTCAGACTCAGTGGAGAGGGACAGAGGTGACTCCAAAGCAAGGCAGCTGTTGTAAGGGGTCTGAACACAGGCCATGGTGTTAGAAACAGCACAGAACAAACGCAGGGAGAAAGTAGCCTGAAAGGCTGCAAAATAAGTTGTATGGCCTCACTTACGGAGGTTTGTTCCCAGGAACTACAACAGGGGGCCACCTGCTGCAATGAAACTCTCTCAGATCTGCAGAAGGATGCATTCCTGATGGATCCTGCCTTTCACATTGGCCAGCTCTCTTCCCTGCTACGGACTCCTGCAGAGCCATCACCTGAAACTGCAGTGTCTGCAAGTGCCCTAACAGCCCAAAGACAAGGCCTAGTTTCAAAACCTATCAAATACAGGAAAAAGTGACATCCTCACTTCTTGTACATCAGGCTGATGCAAGCAAATACCCAGCCCCATGCCCTGGAGTGGAAGGAGGGCAGTGTTTTGTGTGATATAATTCCCAGCATACTAGGGGAGAAATATTGGAGAAAAAACTCACTGTACTAGAGTGGAAAGAACATCTGTCATGCCAACCATCCCTCTACAGCAGGGGAGCTTTTTTCTAGGCAATGTTTTTTACTTTAAACGGCCCATTTTGGGCCTTTTCACATCAATCGTTACTGAAGTTACACCAAGATCACAAAAAACCTACTTTTGTAGTCTTATCTGGTATATATGTGTCATGGGTAACCATATATCCTGCCTCAACTGAACTCTACTTCATTTCTCTATAAAAACAACAGCCTGAGATTCTCCACAGAGTTAATGAGATTCTGTGATGAATCAACAGGATATTAAGCATCACTCAGAGGCGTTTTTACCCTCTGCACACAGTACTGGTGAAGGCAGGACAAGGAGAGCTGTAAGTACCAGGCTGATGAACATTCATACAAAGGGATGCTGAAAAATGAAGCAGGTGCATAAATCTGCTACAAGAAAAATCTCATCTTTGGTTGGACTCCATGTTCACGCAATTGGTGACAGACCATAAAAGAGAGGCCTTTTGACAGCTCAGTTAATCAAAGCAAAGCATGGGAACACAAAACTGGCTTGTGAACATCTAAAGGCCACAGAAAAAAACATTGTTCACCATGTATAACCTATCCTCTTGGCAACCCAGGTCTCCTGCCTATTTTAGTAGTACAGCTCCTTAGTTCTCCCTGAAAGTTTCCTATCCAAACCCTTTACTTTACAGAAAAAAACTGTATTACATCAGTGTGATTCAGAGGGAGATTAGTTAATGCTGTCTCTAAAACAAGAGATCGTAATTTCTCTCTGAGGCTCTCTTGTATTACACAGAATTGGTTGGCCTTGGAAAATCTGGTTATTCCATACATTTCAGTACACAGTCTAGGATTAGCCACAGACATCCTACTCTACTGAGTTACATACATTAGTAAGAGGGAGACAAGGATTTAATCAAAGCTTTCAGCATCTGCAGGGAGAGACAATTCAACTTCTCATCAAGGAGAAAGACAGAAAAAGCAAAGCAAATTATGTGGGAAATGGGAAAGGCAAGAAAAAGATACTAAATTTACTGGCTTTAAAACACAAAGAGACACTGTGATCATCCATTTTGTATAAATTCCTGCATAAATCAGGCCACAACGTGATTGATTACCTCCAAATAAAGAGGTGGTTAGTTCCTCTACAGGTGTAATTACACGTGTCTTCAGAAAAAGAACACTTACTTGTATGCCAATATAGCAGTTTTTCACCAGCATCATCCATTCACATTTTAGGAATACTTTCCTATACCCTGTTCCAAATGCTGGATGTGACCTTGTGCAAAAATACCTCAGATATGGTTAATACATTCACTAGGGAATCTCAGAAGAATATGGGATTTCCCAAATCTCTTTGTTAGAGAACACATATTGCTATTCAAACTACTTTTAAGTCAGCATCCCTCAGAGGAAGACTGTCTCAGATTTTTCTGCAAGCTCTCATTATCACTGCACTATTTATGGCTATGCCTTAGGGGTGCACAGACAGCCTCATCCATCCCACACACAGCCAGCAGTTCCTGGGCCCTACTTACACAGACAGTTCTTTTCATACTAATTTTATCTCAGGCCAGGGGTTTGGGCAATGACCTTCTAGACACCACCACAGCCCCAGCAATAATTGCTTGGACTGTTATGCCACATTAAATTTCATAACCTTAATCTGTTAAATGGTACTGAAAGAAGAGTGAGAAGCCCACTAGGTCATAGCTGTTCTAATCCAGCCTTATCAATCAGACATTCACTGACCATTGTTGTGCTGGTAGGGGTTCTAAGGACTCTCTCAGTTCCCAATGAAAAAATACAAAACACTTCTCAAGATACTCAAGCTTTCTCCAAATACATACAAATCTGATATGTTTTCAGAAAGCAGCAGCATTTTTTCTGGTCTCTGTTGCTTATGTTCCTTCTGAAACATATCGATATCCTATGTTTTAAGGAAATTAAAATTTCCTGGAGGACTTGTTACAAATGAAAATTTTATGTGCTGAGGATGCAGGACAAGACCAGCAGGTATGACCTCAAGGACTTCTGCAGCTCTACAGATGTGTTGAGACTTGCCTGATAGAGAGATCACTGGAATGCAGTAGGCTTTTTACTCCGTGACACTCCTGGCTTTGGATACCACATGTGAACAATTTAACATAAATCAGAGATAAATGTATTTGTTCAGAATTTAGACCTCTACATACTGACATATGAGACAGCACAAGAAGCAGAAGGGCTTACCACTGTCATTCTTTTCTCTTCTCTCCTTTGCCACATGGCAAAGAAAGTGACATTAAATGGATTATTTTGCATCTATGGAAATAACTACCACCTCCTGCTGGAAGTGCTGTTCTCCACATATGCAGATCATGGCTTAACACACAGTTGTCTGATGGACTCATCCAGCTGCCTGTTCTGCATGAGTCATGAAGGTCTGGACCATGTACCTGCTGTCACACAGGAAAGGTGGATGTTTGAACCTGGAATGTCAACACACCAGACAATAAACCCAACAAGCAGCTACCAGCTCTTCCAGGAGTATTTCCTTTGGTGATAAAGGAGCAGGTACCTCTAAGAGAGCAGAGGGTCCATACATACATTAATACTCCCTAGTTTCATGTTAGTTCAATTTGAGAGTGAAAATAATGTGGCAATAGGGTATCATCTGGTCTAAGTGGGGCCTCTCTGTTATTTGACATTTTTTTCTCAAAGATTATTGCTAACAAGGCTGGGACATGCTTGATAATCCTTGACTGCAACTTGAGAACTGACAGATGATGGCAATGGAGGTGACAGCTTGTTTTGAGTGGATGATGGTGATACTACTAACTCCTGTGGGCAGCTTTTCATCTTCACCAAAAATGTCCTGCGATAGATGACCAACTAACTGGCTTTCCACAAGCACGGGGTTTTTTTGGTTTTCTTGTTTCCCAGTTACATTGGTTTTGTGAGTCCTTCATTTGGGCTTTTTTCTCAGAAAAGTTTTACGTATTTCTCACCATTTTCAAGAACAGTATACAAATTAGTATGAAAGAAAAACCAGTGTCTTTCTCCTCTCCTTGTCTCTTCCACTGCATTTATTTTTTCGGTCAAGGTGAAGGATAAAACCTGATTGTTTCTTCAACAGAAAGTGAGTTTATGTGACTTCAAAATAGAAAATTATTATCCCAATTTTCAGATTATAGTATTTTTTTTTCCCCTTGGAAAAAGCCCAAACTATAAAAAACTAGTGCTGGGACTTTCCAATAATTCTCTCCCTTTGATCTGCAGTCTTAGAGGTAGTTCTTTCTTCTTTTTCACTTTTTTTCATGTTGCTGATTCCTACTTTGTGCTAAATTTAATTTTGCACTGTATTTAATTTTGCTCTCATTAACATAACCCAAATGTCACTGCCAACTCCCACCGAGACTGTCATTCTGACTTGAGATGAACAAATGCATTGTGAATTACTTAGGAAAAAAAACATTCCACAGCCTCAATATCTATGGAAGATGGAGTCTAAATTTGATTGTGACGAAAATCAGTAAATCAGAGTTCTTGTTTAGCTGCTGTTACTTGTTCTCTGACTCAGTCAACAAATTTATTTCATTCCTGTTCCCCTTTCAAGCCAATAGAAAATAGTTTCATGCAACTGAAAAATGCTTTGGGCAAGACTGGGAGAAGCAAATAACTTATTTACTGAATATGGGGTGTTGACTGATTGAAAATGTCTCGCCAATTCATCCAAAGTCAGCAAATGTTTGGAGCTGGAAAGAGGATGTGGGGCTCAGTTAGCGGAACGAGATCATGCTGAGGGCAGACAGTTCACCTTGAGCAGTCAGGATACTGCCCACGGTATTTTTTTTTGATATCCACAGTCTCCTTGTTGGGGGAGTACCTTAGGCACTGCTCTGGAGGGGGTCACCTTTGCCTGACTACCCCAGCTAATGAGCATTTCAGTCATTTCGGCTGCAGGAACTCAAAATACATCACCTCTGAAATGCTCCTGCCATGGCAGACGGGGCACACCAGTGGGAGATACAGGTTCAGGTCCCTATCAGCAGAGGAAGAATTCCATGCTGCTCTCCTGAATTCTGGAATGTCCAAAGTGCCCACCCAGGCAGCAGAAGCAACACTGCAGTATCCACATCCTCCTGCTTGGCATGAACTGCACAGTCATCCCACTCTTTTGCATTCATCCAGAAATAAATCAAGGAGGCAAGACACAAGGTCTCATTTCCTTGTGGTGTGTGGGTGTGTGTGTGTGGTGTGTAAGGAAAGCAAAGCATATTTTTCCTGAATTTCAGTTCAGAGGCTAACAGGAAGCATTCACTTTTATGACATTCATAGTGCAGGACATACATTTCATCTCTACAATATATCTGGGTAACTGCAAGCACAGTTCCAGCCCAAGTAAGGGGTTTTTAAGGCCAAGACTTTAGTGATGAAGCAATATGAGAACCTTACACATATACTGCCATTTGGATTAACCTGGCAACGCTTCCATGTAAACAAAGTCTAATGGTGGACACCTTCTGTCCTTCCAACACACTGTCAGATCACACTCTGCCATGACGGACAAGTTCCTCTGCAGCACTCAGTCGTAGTGGAGAATTAAAGCATGGAAACCACATGAGTAGAGATTACACAGCTTCTCAAGTCTGGCAGCCAGATGTTGGCTTGCAAGGATAAGTGTAACCAGATGGCTTTTCTGCCATTTTTTTTCTCCAAACATTCAGAAGAGGTTAACAGAATGACACACATAGAGATAAGTTCATTATCATATTTGCATATTTAGACACAAACACATATTAGCCCCTTCCTAAGCATTACAGGCAGAGCTAGGATTTTCAGATGTCAGGTCCAGCTCAGACTCTGCAAGAAGTCCTAATACTCAGTCTCCAACTCAGTAACAGCCAGATTAGGACTTGTCCATATTGCTGCCCTGATGTCAGGATCAGCCCAAGGGTGCAGTCCACAGAATTCCTTTGCAGCCGACTTAAAAAACATGCTCCTGGATGCAGTACATGGTGACAATTCCTCAGCTGGCCATGGACAGCTTTGCTCTTTTCTACCCATGCAAAACTGTCCTAAGGTGAAGTCTTTGGGATTTGGAATAAAAAAACACAGCAGGAAGATCACTGCATTGTTGTGACATGCTGGCTGCTGATGGCAAGTGCTCAGGCAAAGGAAAGAGGGCTTTGATGGGATAGTCCTCTATCCCAAAATGATCTAGCTGCTTGGATACCCCTCTGAGGCCACAGAAACATGCTGCTTTCTGATGAAGATGACATTAGACCCCACTGGAGAGAAATCTGGGCAGGTCAGCTCAGAATCCGTAGATGCAGACGTTACTTTCAAGGACCAGTTCCAAGGCTGAACCCTCATCACTAGCCCACACCTCTATCCATTCCACAGTGTCTATGCCAGACAGCCACATCTGAAACAAAAACATTTCGTTCCATTTAATATCCTGGGCTTTCTCCTACATAAGACATGGGTCTTTGCCACTCACACACTCCATGTGCACTGCACAGCCCCATACCAGCTGGAGAGAATGCGTTTATGACAGCAAGGAATATCAGCAGGTGGACAACAACCAACACTTAACTGCTATGACTTACATTTTAGATACAACAAAATCCAGGAACAACTCTAATTCCCAAACAGATAATACAGAAAAGCAGCAATTCTGGCTCTGAACTGCTTTTAACTGCCATGGATCTCATGAAAGCAAGTGAAAACTCCCACTGGAGCTTTTGACCCTCAGATAGGCTAATTCCAGTTGATTGTTCCAATTTTATTTAGTTATGTAAACAAGCACCAAGACCTACACTTAAGCTTTTATAAATAATATTCCTTCATCCCAAAAAAAGGTGAGAGTTTTTGTGACCCTTATTCTTCCATAAGAAAAACAAATAAGCAGAAATTGATGAATACATTTCCTTGTAAATACCAGTACAACTGATTGCAATTAAACCCAGGGAGAGGTGGGGGAGCCCAGATGGGAGGAAAAGGTGAAGTCCTGGCACAATTTCCTCTCAGTGACTTGGGAAACAAACTCAAACACTCAAGGGACCCAAGAGACAAGCTCTTCTCCCAGCAGCCTGGCCAGGCTTGTGTGCATCTTTTATGGGAGGGAGAAATCAAAGACAGCTTGATGATGTATCCTTTGAAAGACTACATTTTCCCTCCTCCCTACAGCCGCTTTACACAATTCTGCTAAAGGGATAAGACTGGCTGGAAATATCCCAGTGAAGCATTTAGTCAGAAGACAGATACACAGAGAGACAGAGGACTTTCTTAAACAACACCTTTATGAGCCCAAAATGTTTTGTTTGAAACAGCTCTATGTGAACGACCTTTGGAGAAGCCTGAGGCATGAAGCCCACAACAGCTGCCCTTACAGACAAGACACCAGACTTCCCTGACAGCTGTAGGGCCTGGGGAGCTTCTGGATTCCTGGAAACACTGACAAGTTGTCACTTCTATCCAGTTTTGACCACAGCCTAATTTCAAAATTCCTGAAAACTGGAAGCCCTCGCTTTTAGCTACCTCAAGTCTGAGTTTCTAGAGGCAAAACAAGGGTTACAACATCACTATTTCCTGTCAAGTTAAGATACTGAAATACTACAGAAATAGTATTGAAATTCTCAGAATTGTGAGATTACCTACAAATCATGACACTTAAAGGAACAGATGTTCTTTTCTCTTGCCTTCTGATTTGCAGACCTCTGATGTGACAGTGATATTTTTTGTAGCAATTGCGTAAAAACTTCTAAGTTTCTCTTATAAAAACAAGGCAAACTGAAATTCTTGTGCAGTAATCTTCTGATACTGTCAGTGTTGCAAAGGTTATGGATAAAAGTAACTGAATTACCATGCTACTTGCTTCTAGATTTGACCTTTTAGAGCTACAGTCCTCGTGCCAGTAGCATAAAGGATAAGCCTTTAATATGCAGGCACTATGGAGCAGCTGGTGAGAAGGAACACAGCTGCAAGGAACAGAATTGCAGAGCACACTCCAAAGCAAGTGGAGCTCAATAAGGGACCTCAGGAGAGGTAGGGAGAAGCCAGGGAAGTACAGACACGGTACCTCCTCAGAAAGAAAGTGATGAAAACAAGAAAAGGCTAAGGAATCATTGCCTAACTGAAGACAGACCTGGACTTTTCAAAGTTTTTACCTTTCCAACTGGGACAAAACTCCCCCAGAGGAAGTCAGCTTCTGAAAGCCCCCAACCTGTCTGCTAATACCAAGCGCAATAACCAGCAACTTTTGCGTGTTTACCCAGAGTTCCACAGAAATTAATACTTTCAGAAAACTGTCATTTCTTCTGCAAATTTATGTGCAACAGGAGCCCACAACCATGGGGACTGCCAATCACTTCACATAGCCCTAATGTCAAGACTTCCCAAGTGCTGTGCTGTAGGGAGTTCTCTGAGCTCCAGGGATTTGCCATCAATCCAGAGACGTTTTAAAACACTGCTGTGGGACACGTGTCAAAGCTGCTTCAGCGGTGTCAGGCTGTGTGGGTCCACCACCAGCTCTGTCGGGTCCAGACAACAGGTTTACCAACTTGTCTGTGCTAATTGGACTTTTAGGTGCTTTTTAGCACCTAACTGTGCTTTTTAGGTGAGAAGATCCGGTGAAAAGCTGGTGCAGCAGCAGCCCTAAAAAGCAGCTCAGTTGTAAAGCTCCGTACCTCAGGTTGTGTACTCTCTGCAGACTTGGCTTAATTACAGCAATGTGACAGACTTCAACCCCTGCAGTTAAATCTGGGGTCTCTGGGCTTGAATGACCATTCAAGGACATCAGGTACAGTGTGTCTCTACACAGACACACTTAGAGCCTGATGAGGCAATGGGAACCCCAGAAACATCTTCATTTTCGTTAAGAGTACCTCTAGCCTCTGCCTGCCTGGCTCTAGTTATAGTAAATTCTACATTTCACTGTAGGTATTACCATAAACTGCCTTCTCCACAGCAGCACTGTCTCCTCCCCACATACTGTTTCCTGATGAGGGCCACCTCGATTATTTAGAAAGTGGAAACACAAACACATCCCCTCCTGAGCAGTGAGAACATCCAGCCAGGGTCCTAACCTGACTCTTGGAAATTCAACTCAGAAGCCCGAAGACAACAGCAAGACAGACGGACACTCCCACCTAGTGGGGAAGGCACAGCTCTGGGTCTCCGGGACGGGATTTGCTTCGGCTCTGCTGACTCACTTCTGCCACAGAGCCCCTTGCTTTTTGAATCAACAAGAGTAATAGCAGCTTTGATGAAATCTGAAAGCATATTACTTTTAATTATTAAGTAGAAGGCAAAGGCAGGTTAAGCCGACTAAGTTACCAGTATTAGACATGACTGCAAACACAAGCCTTTCGCTTTATAGTAGTGTAATGATTCAAGGTCAATGCAACAGGTATATAATACATTAGCAGAATGGCACAGTGGCATTTTAAAGCTCCTTTGCGAGACTAGAGAGAAGTAAATTCTTGAATGCAAAATAAAGACAAGTAAGTCTCCAGTAATTGAAGAGGCTTTAATGTCTAGGAGAGCATACCAGCTCACAAGCTGAGTCACTGTCAGTATTTTCTGGAGACAGTTTGGGAGTTTACTACTGTGGGGGATTTTTAATACATGTTGTAGATAAAGGTGAAATAAAAAATTGTGAGGTGGAAATTAGAAGCTGGAGGGAAAACACATATTTGATCTATTTCCATTTCTAAATACTCAGTAAAGACACTTACAGAGCCCTCCTGTATCCCAGCAGGATAAAGGTACCATCCTGAGGGCTCACTGGGGCCGGCCATGGCATCATCCCCATGGCCTGCCACGGGAGGTGGTGGAAAGGCTGCAAGACCTCTGTTCTGGTACAGAATGAGATACAGACACTTTGTGATTCATATTAGCCTTCAAATGTCTTTTTATGGGTCAGCAAAAAGACACAAACGTGCACTTGCGTTTCCCAGCAGAATGTTGCCCTTTTGGGCCCAACTGCACGTTTCTGAAAAACACTTCAGCCATCAAAATCCAGCACGTGCAAACCAAAGTGTCTGTGTGCAGCAGCTTTGCCACCCGCAAGTATTTATTATGGGATCACCCTGATGCATCCTGTTCTTTCAACTCACAACATACTATGATTTCCCAGGATTTGAGTTAGGTACTGCACTTTGTTCCCCACTTGAAAAACTTTCCAAATTTTTATTATAACATGCTGTGGCCTACACACAAATTAACTGTGTCTACAAACATGGCATCTTCAGCAGCAGCATGGCTAAGCAAGGATTGACAAAAGCTAAGCCCTGGGGACTGTCACCATGCAATTTTGCAACTCTTCTGTTTGGTCCAGGTCAAAGACCAATCCAGCACTGAAATCTGCAAGCTCATTGCTCCTGTCATACAGACCAAGTCTGCAAATAATTCCATGCTCATTGATGACACTCTGCGCAGTTCAGGTTGGAGATGACTACACACATGACCATTTTTACCACTAGGGCTAGGAAGCTCTAGGTAGAACCAACTGTTAATTTTATGTTTTAGTAATGGGTCTCAGGCTTGTCCAGACAGGGCATTTGAGATCAGCTGTAATGCTTCCCCTTCCCAATTCTAATTTCATGTAGGGAGAGACACACCTGCCCCCTCCACAGCAACTTCTGTAACACAAAGTGCTGGGTCGCAACAGTGATTCCAAGTTTACTACAGAGAACAGATTAAGAAGAGGTTTATGCACCTTCACTGCTCACTCAATAGCTTTTGTAGCAGATTTGCTAATTTACAGGCTCATACTCCAGCTCATGTCACAAGAACCACTAGGACTTTTTCCAGATTTCACAGCAGCATGGAATTAAGACAGTTTAACCAAGCCCTTATTTCAAATTAACCACATAAGAAACCTTTGTCCTTTACAGCTGGCCACTAGAAGCATTAAATCATTTTCATTGCTTCAGTGTCCCTACTATTTGCCTTCAACAATTAGAAAGTTCCCATCTTCCAATTCCAGACATTCCACCTTGTATACAGCTGTGGACTTTCCACATTCAGACTTAGATGGGACACAAGGTAGCAGGACTGACTCACCAGCTGACTGGAAGCAGACCAGTGGAACTCCTTCTTAAGCTGGTGCACAGCAGAAATTGAGACCATGTGCAAGGTCTCACACTACTGCCTTTAGAGCCTCAGCAAGTGCTTGCCATGCTTGAAGAGCTCTCCGTGGTTTAAAGCCTCACTACCTGGAGCTAATTCAAACTTCCTCCATAGCTTAAGCACCCCTTTCCAGAGCACCAGTCTACAGGCATATTTACCTCCTGTTCTTTTAAACCATGTAGTATCAGGACGTCTGGCACACATATTAAGGCACTTGTCAACAAAGCCCTGCCTCAGTATTCACCGATTATGATGAGCACTCCACCAGTTTGTTTTTTAATCCCTGTTATGTACTTCACCATATTACACAGAAAAAAAATCCATTGTTTCCTTCCCCTTCAAGCAGACACCGTGGTCAGCACAACGTCATCCCTTTCATATTCAAGACCATGAGCATGCTACAGTACCACACAAGTTACTTCATCCCTGCTTCAAACATCAAGTCTGTTACTACTGCCTCAGGAACAGCTGTGCAGAGACAATCCATACTGGGTATATGCACGGAATCAGTCCCTTTAGTTAAAGAAATGTTCTAAGACACAGTTGAACAGTTCGTACGAAATGAGTGTCACATGCTGTCATTCAGGCCCTATGTGAACAATTTGCCCGAGCCAGTGCTGTAATTTCTTGCCCAAGGAATGAGATTCCCACGCTCATGCATCAGTGTGATACACGAAGATCTCACGTAAGAAATGCAACAAGGGTAGGGATGACTGAAGATGCAGCAACACCTATTTCCCCTTTCATTTATCTTTTCAACCTTTACAAAAGCTCCACACCCTATCATACAACAAATTATAAATGGCATTTTTCTCTTCTAATTATTTTAAAATCAAGTAACTAGACCAGCTATTATTAAAAATGAGTCTCTTGTAGACAGTTATAGTAAGATTCTTCTTTTGAGGTTTATTTCTTTATAGCAACAGTAGCACGTATTTCCACTTAGGTATTTTAGTGCAACAAGGAAATCCATTACCTTATTAAGCTTCAGCAAGGTGACCTATGTTTCTATATGCAATGGAACAGATTACAGTGTCTCCCTTTGTTGCACAACAGTTTAAAGCTTCAAAACTCTAAGTAAATACCTCTCACAGAATTAAACAAGCAGACACTTTGCTTGATTATGAAATGTTTTTGTTGGATGAGTGAAGTGCTTTCTGCAGGAGAACGATTCATTTGTAAGCCACAGGCACTACTACAAGAGTGGTATCAGAGCAGAACTGGTAACATTTTACTAGTCTGTGCAAGAATTCCACTCTACTTTTTACAAGTTGCATATCTTGAAGATACATTCTCCCAGTTGATGACATTCCAGATGGCTTTCAAATAATCAGGTCGAACATTTTTGTATTGAAGATAATAAGCATGTTCCCATACGTCAATGCCTAGCAAAGGAATGAGACCTGTAAAAAAAGAGGATAAATATTGTAAATGTATGAAAACACACTTTACATGTAAAGTTTTATATTGCATCCCCAAGCTGTACCCCGTTTCTGAGTCTTAATCTGCAGAAGACCAAGAGCTCTGCAGCACATGGGTCCTTACTGCAGTATTTTACAAAACTGTGCTCACACACACACTGCATAAACTCAAAGAGCTGATTCAGGTAAACACATCTATAAATACTCTATAACCATCTTGAAGACATAGACGAAACCAGACTAAGTAATTTTTGAAAGGTTTTTATCTTTTGCACAGTTATGTAAACACTTTCAAAAAAAATTACACTATGAAGGTTTCTTGCTACACCAGCTTGCCTCTAATACTTTAATTACAAGCTATTCATTAGGTGCCCAATTACCTCCTTGCTGTTGTGCTAAAATAACCTTGTCAACTGAATTTTTAATGGTAAATTTTCGTGAGAGGGAGGGTGAAATTTACCCCTATTATGCTCTATGTCCCTATACTAAATCTATGATTTCTTTTCCTCTACTGATAGGAAATATATAGACTGTTGACAATACATGAAATTCCTTAGCATTCTCTGTGAATTCTGCAGAACATCTCTGAAAGGTATCTGCAAAATTATCTGGGCAAACTGACACTGCAGGACGGTTCTCACCGGCCATGACCTCTTCCCTCTGTAAAGGGTGTCCAGCTTGCCATTACCACTTCCATGTCTCTCTAAGCAAGTAAGAAAATCTTGGAAAGAGATCACTGCCAGTACTGTGCTGTGCTGCTTGTCCAACTGTAACACATATCCTAGGCTAATGTGGTTGACACTCATTACTGTCAATATAAAGGAAGCAAATTATAAGGCTCCATTTTAAACCTAGCCTAGATAGGAACAAGAGTTACTATGTTCATCTTCCCCTCTCCTGTTGTCTGGCCTCTGCTGACAGTGCTGTGAATAGCCACTCTGCCAGAGCAAAAAAAATCTGAAGGCAAGAAGCTTAATCTTGCTTGATACACTCAAGTTACTCCAGTTACTCAAAAATCCAAGGAAGCCAAAGCTAAAATTATTGCCAAGCAAAAAATACTTTCACAGTATGGCATCAATTTTCCCTTGGACAAGAAAAACACTTAAAACTACTGCTCTTCACAGTTTTTAAGTCCTGCTTTACAAATGCTGCTCTAAAAGTTGTGTTTTCACTTCTGCTTGGAGAGACATTTAGTTTTCCAGATCTATTTTTCCACCAATTTCTTCTCAGCATTGTCCACATACCACTTTTCAGATCTCATACACTTGCCTATCAGATCTACAGAAGTAGAGGGGAAGGAAAGAAACCCAACCTGTTGTTCCTTGCAAAGGGTCTTGATTTGCACAAGCTGCTATCTGCAGGCGCCCCTGCTCTTTATTATAGCCAAGCCACCCCCAGCCTGATCCTTGAACACCAACTGACACAGCTGTCAGCTTCTCCTTGAAGTTTGCAAAGGAACCAAAGTCACGCTTGATGGCTTCCATCAATTCTCCTTTAACAGAAAAAAAGCACAAAAAGATCACAGGCATATAAAACTCAATCAAAACCTCTCAAGTGTATCACAACAGTTTTTGTGAGATCTGTACTATAGGGCCTTTACCTTTAATTGCAGGTCACTTGTAGGTAATCAGTATTCTATCCTCCCCAAGGGGATTCCTTCCTTTAAGCTTTAACTGCTAAACTATCATATTCAAACTGGAGCATAACTCCAGCCACTAGGCTGGGTGGGTCTGCAGCACATTTCTTCCCTTTCTGTGAAGCCAGTACATACAGTAAATTAATTAGCACAGCTTTGTACAACTATTTTCTCTTATGAAGGTGGAAAGGACATACACAGCAATAGCCAGGTATTCTGCAGTGTATACATAATAAGCTCTAGAAATTAAAAACACTTTTTACAGGACTAGTTTTTTATACTCTTGGCTTACATCCCCAAAACACCCCTGAATACCTCGAAATTTTCCTAACTGTCACATAGAAATACGAATTAACTCTGAAAAATAAAGATCCTTTAGACTCTTTCAAAGAGCAAAAATAGCACCAATTCTACCCATTAATTAAAACCAATGCAATAAACCACTGTAACAGGCACTGACCTTTAGGCTCCCCTCCTCCATTAGGAGAAAGGTTTGTCCAGAAGATGGTGTGATTGATATGACCCCCTCCATTGAACTTCAGTGCAGGCTGAAGTGACACCTGAGTTGTAACATCACCTAAGGACGCAGAAGATAAAAATACATAAATAAAACAATTATCATCACCACAGTAGGCAATAAGTTTCTACTAAGCCTCCACTGATTTCCAAAATCTTTCAACCAGCATGTAACTTAACAATTGAAAACGTAAGTTTTGTACTGTTATCCATATTTTAGACAGTCACAGACAAACTGTATCAAAGATTTATCTCTGACCTTTTCTTATGCTGTAATAAGTGATCTGCAATATTGCAAGTATGAGGCAGCCCATACTACATACTCCTCAGGACCACTAGGAACCAGAGATGGAATTTGACCATTGTCCTTAAAACAACACTATTTGTGCTGCGGAACTTTGCACTGGGAAGAAAGAAAAAACCATGGAAAAGCGGTAAGTTGCCCTTAAGTTACAGCAAAAGTATATTGGAATTTTTTGGTACAGAGTCCATAGACAATTCAGTAAACCAAGACAAGAAGCTCAGAGGTGCTCAACAGAGTAGTCAGCTCAGTTTCTCTAAGTCATTTGTTTCCTTGTAAGAGTGCATCACAGGTCACATGACGGTCAGAGAAGAGCAGGGAAAACTATGGTAGGAACAAGTTTTCACTGAAAATAAGTTTCAAGTTAATATCCTTCAATTAGCAAATCTGACACAATTTGATAGGCCAGTAGTCAGAACCAGTTTATGTTAAAACAAAGTCCTGCACTGTCACAGTGCACACTCATTTTCAAATGAACTGACAACATAAGCCAACAGGATAGCTTTTATTTGAGTTTTCTACACAGATACAGATAGGTGAAGAACATGTTAAAAACAATCTGAAGAGAATACTTTATTTTCTGTTGCTGAACTGGAGACATTGACAACATTCTGCTGTCTGCAAAATACATTAGATAGTGATCAGATGTGCTATGTAACCCAACACTGATATACAGCCCAGAAAGGTTTTTGACTGTGCTCAGTTTTAAGTATCAAAAAAAAAAAGACAATATTGACAGAATGAGGTGGCAGTTCAGACTTTGCCCTGGTCTTAGAATTTTTTCTAATGAGGGTCAAAATACTGCACACAGTATACTGGGATACCAATTAGGAAAAAGACAAACAAACAAACTGCACAATCACAAATATCCCAAGTAATTATTCATCTGCTTTGGTGTGCATGACCATAACCAATAAACAACCCATTTGGAAAATAATCCCTGCAGAATCCTTAAGGAAAAATTAATCTCTATCTCTAGGTAAAACATTTCAACAGCAAGTGATGAGATGCTATCAAAAACTATGGTTTTAAAAAATAACTCAAAGGATCCACAACACTGCTGATATTTCTGCTAACCACAAATTCTGCCTCCACGAGTGACTGAAGCCTTGGTCATTAAACAGCAGCAGCAGCCACACTGTATTCTTACCGTTCAGGTGCCCTCCCCAGTTGTATTTCCACTAATTACATCTCCAAAACACACCCTTCCTGGATCTGCCACTGGCAGGGCAAGGCAGCAGTCAGTCTTGATCACCTGATTCCCAAGCAAATCTCACTAGCTCATTAATTCGGACCGTATGGGTTATTTTTAGACTTACTTAGATACTTGAAAATCCCCATTCTCTATTCAAATACATTGGCAATTAATTATCAAGGGATACATGGTTCAGGTTTACTCAAATATCAGCAATTCTCACTTTCACCCAAGCCCAAGCAGTTAAATTCCACTGTGAAGCCATCTGGTAAGCAGACAGAAGTGAGTCCATAAAGTAATAATTTCTTTGAGGTAAGCGGGTATCTTTTAAGAAGATCAACACAAGAGCAAAAAAACCCAGAAAATAATTTACCTTCTTAAAAAGAGATACATGTTATTTCACATACTTTCACCAGTCCAATAGAAAGATTTAACGTTTAGAAAAAACATATCTCGTGTTTTAGTGTAGCTCTGCTACAATTGCAAAGTTTTCGCAAAAGGCAGCATATATCAAGTTCTGAGATTCTAATAAAAAATTCCATGGTGGCTTGCTGCATATTTAGCGTCTCACATGGGCTTGTGACCTAGATGACCCCTTAATCTGACCCAGTAACATAACTGACACCCAAATTCAGGACTCTCCACTGCATGTTGCATACATTAACTAGATGTTCGTCTTACCTCCCCTTGTAGGCAACCAATATTATTTACCAAGACTAAGCAGAGCATCTGATGTGAAAACCATCAAGGCACACAAATTTCACTTTATCCAGCTCTGCTACTAACCTTTCATTGCAAAATACTTATTCAGCAAAATGACTGCAATTTCCTACTGACTCAGTCTTTGTTCAGTTCAAGTTACTAATGAAGTATGGGCTAAATGCACAACAATCAATAAATCTTCTAGTTTTACAGCACTACAGAGATCAGAATCCATGCTTTTTACTTGCATTCCATTTCCAATTATCAGCACCACTGAAGTTACAATAAAAGATTTTTCCCTAACAATATTGCAATGACATAATCCAAAACTTTGTAAAGAAACTACTTCCCTTTTATTTTTTTGAGCCTATGCTTATCTATGCCAACAAGCTTCCATCTCACCTGCTGACTGCAGATATACAAACCTTTTGCAAGTGCCTCTTTGTACTTCTCCTCAGCAACATTCAGATTGTTCACGTAGGTGGCATGATGCTTGCTGTGGTGCAGCTGCATGATCTCTGCATTAATATGAGGTTCCAGAGCAGCATAGTCATATGGCAAGTCAGGAAGAGTGTGCTTTTGCCTAGAAACCAAGCACCCCAATGGTGCTGCCAACTTAGCACTGCTTCTAGAAGACAAAAACACAGAAGGAAGTAGTCTTATTCGGTAAAACTTGGACTTTGGCAGTGAAACAGACTGAAACCACTGCTGTTTTTGATTAGCTGCTCCAAATACCTGGGGTGGTATCTTAGCCAAAGAGGTCAAACTTCCATTTTTCAAGAGCTTAAAGCAAGCATACTTTGGAGCTTAACCGCAAAGATGAATTCACATAAAAGTCACAGATACAGGGCTTTGCAGTGCAAAACTGCTGCTCCTCAAACTAAGCCCCACGCCACTGCAAAGACCCATGCACCCTTCCCAACTGTGCAGGTGAGGGAAATGCAGGGATAGCAATGAAAAGCCAGTAGTAACGTGCTGACATTCAAAGCTTCGCCTAATCTTTACTGATTAAAAATAGAAGCAAAGATGTCACTGAAGTGTCCTTCCCTCGCTATCCACAAGGTCCCTGTACTGGTAAATAAAAAGGCTAAAAAAACCTCCATAGTCACCGGGTTGCTAGGACTGAATCTCTCCAGCATTAACACCGACATGTGCCTCCCTATTATCACAGGGGCTAGCGGGAACCCACACGGGGCGCCACGGCCGCGATGCCCAGCACAGACACCATGCAGGATGTGTTACCCATCCCCATTTTAACACCTCACACTTGTCACGCCACAAGACAAGGGCCACGGCGAGAGGAGAATCGCCTGGCCAGCAGGACGGTCAGCTCCTGAGGCCCTCCGCCGTATCGCTGGTGACCTTGACATAAGCCAGGGACACACGGTGAGCAAAGCCTTCAGGACCCTGAAGAGCAGCCGAGCGCGGCGACCCCAGCCAGCAAAGACGGGTCTGACAGCCCCGTGTCAGGCCACCAGAGCCCCTCGGCGCAGGGCGCGGGCAGAACCTGGAAGGGCTCAAGGACGACGGCCAGCAGTACCCGCCCGGGCCGGCGCCCACCCGGCGGGACAGCCGGCAGCAGCGCGACGTCCCTGCAAGCGAAATGGCGCGGGGCAGACACCGAGGGGCGAGAAGACGACCCTCCCGCCGCGTCCTCCACCGCTCCTGCCCTCCCGGCCCCGGCTCGGCGGTGGAGGGCGAGGGCGGTGCGGCCGCCGTCCCTGGGCGCGGGGCTCTACCCAAGCCCACGCTGCCCCCGCGGCGATATAAGCCGCTCTCACCTGCTCGCGGCAGCAAAGCGGCACAACATGGCGGCGTCTGGGGCCGTGCGTGACTCTCACGGCGCAGCCGCGGCCCGCCCACCCTCCGCCTCTGCCGTGGGGGCCGAGCTCAGCCGAGCCGCTGCAGGTGACACACCCCGCGGTCCCTTCCTTCTTCGAATGGGGGCAAGTAGCATGTCTTAGCAGTGGGTGTAGGACGTCGCTACGAACAGAACTGCTCAGAGAGTCGTTATCTTAAAACTCAGGCCCTCAGTAGTTCCAGCCGAGGCGAGGCTGCATCAGCGCCCCTACGAAGCAGACAAAATGCCGCCCGGTGCCTGTGCCCCCGAGAGGTTACAACAGCACAGCACAGCACAGTTGGGCTTTAAAAACCTGCCTTGCGAAGACCCGGTTCTGGCAGTTCAGTGACGGGACCAGCAGCACTAAAAAATACCTTTCAAGCTATTTCGTCTACGACTTACTTTTGTTGGTTCATTTCCGTTCTTTTACCCGTTTTTTGTACATCTTGTTTCCCCAGCATCTACTTTCCTCTTGGCAGCGAATCAGCGGCCTCTGGCGCTCATGAAAATCTTTCACTCCATTACCTAAACCCCATCAACTAAAATAATCGGTATGGTTAGGGCAAAGGAGCCCAAAGACCCATTAAAAATTGGGTCTCCAGCGAGGTCAGGGAGGAGAGCTCATCCCTCAGAGTTAGGAGTCACTCTGCAGACAAAAACATTACGCAAAATTTAAATTGTATGGAATTTGTCTCTGCTACCACCAAACCTTCCATCCTTATATTCTGTCTTTTTAAATAAATACATATAGTCTTACGATCTTAGAGCACCCACATTTACTATATTATAAAAACTCAAATTATAAAAACTCAAATGACAAAAATTCAGTGGGGGCTAAGCCTGAACAATTTTGTTGAGAATAAATAACCTTGTCTTGCCAGTTGCCAGGAAATACACCCGGAAAGACCCACACAGGGAATCCCAGCTCACTCTAAAGCAGTTTTCATCCCTCACTTCTTGAGGCATCCTAGAAAGAGGATGGTAATTCAGTTTCTCTGATCAGCCAGCAGTGCTCTTGTGGGAATCTGAGCAGTGAAAGTAACTGCTTTAGCAGTAGCTAAGATGGAAGACAAATTGTCCATGATCAGCAAGTTGTTTTTCCCTCCCTGAATACTGAAAGTACATACAGCAAGATATGGGTGCTATCTAATTTTTAAGAGGAATATGTTGTATTTATTGAATCAACAGAAGGTCATCTTTTGTTAAAACAAAACAATTATGTTCAGGATTATTGTTATAATACATGCATCAATAGCCAGGCAAGAATATTAATATTACAGGCTTTAGCATTTGCATATGTACTGTTATACTGCAGTTCACTAATGCTTGTAGCAAGTGTTCCATGAAAGCAAGTCAATTATGTAATCATATTATACATTTTATTAACTGGCACAGTTGCTGGGTTGCTTTAATTTTTGGAAGGAAAAAAAAAAAAAAATCAGACAAATAAAGCACCTCAGACTGCTTATTTAGAAGATACCTTCTAAGCAGAGGATGACAAGGTGAATGGCCTGTCTTACAATTATTTTCTTTTAACAAGGTAACTTGGAGTCTGAGGGTATAATTCATATTTCTGCTTGTTTACTATTTAAAAGTAACATACCAGTCTTGAGAAAATCTCATGTAAAGATCATTTTAAAGTCATGAATGTCCTGTAATACCTGACAGATTTCAGTAACAAGCCATCACCTCCTGAGAGCTTTACCTTTTCTTAACAACCACAGATTTCCTCACAAGGCTTTTTACCATTTGATCAGATAAAGCCTGATTACTATACTATGTTAAGAGCATTTGAAGCTTCTTACAAGTATATATTTTACTATGTAAAGGATTGAGGATGTACATATACACACATGCTACGTAAGTAAGCAATATGATACTAACATCAAATAAAATTCACCATCAGGGACTTCCATGAACTAAAAATTCCTTTGGGTGCCAGATACCAGTACCATTTTATATAGGTATTTGTCACTTCCCTTTCATGCATTCAGCTGCTATTTTTCTGGCAGTAAGGCCTGAAGCAATATTCAAAAAGCAACCGGGTATCACCAATGGAATTTACACTTCCAGTGACCACTACCAAGCGCTTTTAGAACATTGATGTGAACTCCAGGGAATTAAAACAGCAGTGTTGCTAGACACGGACTAGCATCTCTTAAATACAGACAATAGTAGATGGCAGCATTTTAATTACATCCATTTGTCTTGGACACTATTACTGCAGACACTAATTGTCATACACCACTTAAAAATGCTACCACAGAAGCCCTTCTATAATCTAGGAATTTACTGTAACTGTAAATTTAAACGAAGTTAAGGGTGCTCTAGAATTCTGGAGAAATACTGATTTAAAAACAAGTCCGTTTCCACAGTGAATTGCAAAGCAGTAAGCTATTTTGTATTATTTTAGTGGCTACATATGCATTAATTTTATTAGTCATCTGGTAATTACAAGATTCACAGGTAGAAAAATGTTGAAACTGGACTTCAGTCCACCCTAAAATACACCACTACGTACTTCTGTCTTACCTTTGAACAGTGCTTTTGCATCTCCTTGCTCATGTGCTACCATCACTAAACTAGTAGGTAAAAAAATAAACACCCAAAATCCAGGTTCTGCAATTCATAGCTTATTGCTACTGAACAATAAAAATATGCTTAATTAAAGGTGATTCTTTCATTCTCTGCACCTGTTAAGAAATCAGTCTCCTCAGGCAGGCATTTAAAAACAAAGTTATATCCAGTTTAAAAGGCTGAATTACTAATTCCCTATGTTTTGTAGTTTAAATTGTGCATTTACCTGTTAGGTACTTCCAGCTTTTGGTTTTGCCTTGGTTTGTTTTTTGGTTTGTTTTTTTAATCATTAATAAATTCAGGTTCAAACTTTTAAGGTTTACTTTTACTAAATTTCTCCTTTCCACCTGCCCCCCACCCTTTTTTCTGCCAATAAGGACAAAACCTGTGGAACAAGCACTATCAAGCTGTCCCGAAATTAGTGTTAGTACCTGTAACTTCATGTATTTGACATATGCTGTATCAGATAGAATTGACACAGAAACAAATTCAATTCAAATGCAAGTACTATAAACACACTGCATACAAATAAGTAATGTAAGCCAATGCAGAACAATGAGGAAATTACATTATTAAAAGTTTTTATTTAGGTTTGGTCAGTACAGGTAAGATAATATTGGAGTCACAGAGCAATATGCATCAACAGGATACAACAGTTCTTAAAAACTGAGTAACTATGCACACAATTTATAAACATTCGGTCACCTAAGGAGAAAATGCACAGATGTATGGTGGGAAAAACTGTAATTAACACTGAAACTACTACAGGACTCCTTCGGTAAGTCCATCTTTTTAGTGATAAAACTACTGTACTGGGCAAACTTGGCAGTCATAAACCCACTATTATGACAAATCTTGAAGGTGGTGTTAAGTATAACAGTATGAGTAAGAATGCCCTTACACAGCACAGGTTCTAGATATACACAGATTTGTACAGACATCATTTATGTTATACTTTATGGAAATAATTTCCATTTCAACTTCACATTAACTCATATAAAAATAACTTGAGCTACACAAACGTCCTTTTAGCAACATTCAACGTAATTAACTGGTAAAACTTCCAAAGTGGCAGAGGTATTGAAGCAAAAAGAAACCCACAAAAAGGCAAAATTGTGACAAGTATGCACTAATTTAAACGGCTTCTGGACAGTATCCTCTCCCAATTTCAATGACACTGTATAAAAATTTTGCAGAAAAATGTTACAAAACTGAACCCTGCACATTTACACTGGAGTCCAAACCATTCTGGACATGACGAGAACCCACAGTTCTGTTACCTTTCATGCTCACTGTTTTCTCCTCTTGAGGATCATGATTGGAGTCTGTGTCATTTGAGTGGTGAGTGAGAGAGTTTTCACTGCCAGTGGGAGAGTCTACACTTTCATACCCAGTACTGAGCTGGTTTATGTAGCTACCACTTCCTCTACCAGTTCTATCTTCAGAGTGGTTGGACAGCTTATTACCATTCCCTGGAGAAGCCGGGAAGTCATCTTCTGTGCTGCTACCCTCCCTATAAAATCCAGGCCCAGATGTCCGCTGATGGGAGGAGCTGCCATTGCTTGGTCCATTTGCCAGGCGGCTGCAGTCTTTGCCCACAGCCTCTCCCTGGTCTGTGGGCTCAGAGGAGGGAGTCCTGCTGGTACCTGGGTTGGAGGCCTGGGACTGCTGCTGCTGGTACTGTGCCAACTGCTGGCGAGTCTCCTTCAACTGCTGCTGAAGAACTAGAATGGTACTCTGCATACCCTCAACCTCTTCATCAAGCTGGATGATGAAGTCATTCAATTCTATGTAAAGAAAACACATTTGTTGCAAACACTTAATAGCCCATATATAGCTTGAATCTCAGACAAGAAATTAAAACCCCATAACTCAACATTTTATGCTGAAATTTTTCAATGAACTGAATTTTTCAGCCAGGTATGCACTGGTTTTGATACTCTGCCTCTGAAGGAGAAAATGCTTAACAACTGTGATATCTACCTATTTTGTATACTGCTATTCAAAATATGTAAGAAAAATTTAATTTCTGGGCAAGAAAAGATAGAAAAAAGCTCAAATATTACTCAAATAATATTATATATAATATTACCCAAATAATTAATATTTTGCAAGTAGATTCTAGTGTGTCTGCTTTTACACAAGTATAAAACCCTAGCAGAAATACTGTAAAAGTGAACCACATCCACAGATAACAGATCTGAGTAAATAGGCAAAAGCCTATTAAGTAGGAAAAAAAAACAAGTGTGTTTTTTCATCCTATTTCAAGGAAGTTTCAGTTCCTACTGTGCCTAATTCTTTAACTCCTTCAAGAGAAGACACAAAAAGACCTTCTTACCAATCAGAGTGTTAACTAATTTCACCGGGTTTTAATATTTATGTATCAGGAAAAGGTTTTTACAATTAGGATTGCATTCTGGAACAAAACAAGTTTGACCTCAAAACAGTAAAAGAAACACCGACTCAGTCTTTAATTCAACTGCACCATCAGTATGACAGAGCAAATAAAATGCAAACTGCTTAATATTGTAAATATTAAAAAAAGAATGTGTTCTTGCTGCTATGGAAAACAATCATTAGGAAAACTGTTACGACAGGATTGTCGTCATCTTGAGTCATATATAGGGAAGAGGCAATTCACTTCTGGAGATTACCACATTCAAAAGCATAAGTCTTTAAAGAATGTCTACATCTGCTTCAATTATGTACTTGATAAATTTTGTTGAAATACTTTATCAAAACAGTAGTTACTATTCCCACAAAATGCCATTATGCAATCATTTACCTTAAGGGTTCTAGTTATTTTATACTGCTACTTTCTCAAAAAGATGAAAATATGATCAGAGTAAGATCCATCCTAAAAATGCAGGGTATCTCAGACTTAGATATGATTCCATATCTCTATCTTACAGACTTCAGATGTGAAACAAACAAGGAGAAATTCAGGTTTATGTGATGTCTAGATAGGTTATATCACCAAATTTCAGATAACCTACTCTAACGTTCTATGAAGAGCCACTTACACTATGCAGAACTCGAGACTGAAGACTTTTAAGCTTGCATTTTCCCCTCCATTTAAGTATGCAAGAGGCCAGAGTTTTTAGGTAATTTCAATTTAGGTTTGCAGTGTCGCAAAATTTGAACTGTAACACGAGATACTTTCATTCATCTGAGTTACTTAAGGAAAAAAATAATCTGTTTTTCATATTCTTAGGCATTGTTAAAAAGTTGCTGATTTTTAAAATAAATTCCAAATGAGTCAGAGTTAACAAGAAACTTTCTGTTCTCAGTGCATGTCTAGGCTTTATGTAATATTAACAGCTTTCATCTTGCCAATTCACCAATAATGTGTGCAGTCTAAACACTCTCTATTAAATAGCAAGACTCACAGTACAAAAAAAATCTCATTTTCAAACACTGCATTACTGGAGATATGAATCCCACCAGTTTCCCCAAAGTTAAGAATTTTTTTCTTTAACTAAGACTACAAGTTAAGACTTACTATTGTCATAGTTTACTCAATATTGCCCTTTCATTCTGGCAAAGATAGTTTTATATTATGGGTATCATCAGGAAATTAAACTTGCAGAAGTGCAAGGCAACTTCTATTTTCATTAAAAAAATCCCTTACCATCCTGACTGCTTTTAAGTTCCTCACTATATTTCTTCTGTAAAGCCAACTCTGCCTCAAGCTGTGCAATACGTCCTTGGGACAGCTGCCTTCCAAGCTCTTGATTCTCCTGGATAAGCATTCGACACTTCGCCATTAACTTTTTCCCTGTTTGGCTGCAAAGGAAAGAGCCATCTATCACAAAATGAATATAAAACCTTCAGTTACTTCCTCAATCACAATTACAGACAAAAAGGAGATGCAATTTCTGCATGTCACAATTCAAGGAACATTATGCCTCAACATAATTGTCATAGCAGAAAGTCTCCCTATAGTTACCACATGCTGTTCCAACGCCAGTTCATCTTCTGTCGCTGTCCCACAAAGTGGAAGGCAAGTTTTATTACTGAAAATATGAATAAGCATATTGTTCTTTTTTTGATACCAACATCTGGATTATCATTATGCACAATCTTGCATGTGCTAATTCTTAGCTGAGTTAGATATTTGATTAAAGATGTGCTTTGCAATTCAAAAGATCAAGTACTGCACAAAAACTATACAAGCAAATTATAAGCAAAAACATTCCCCATTTGTTGTACTAGTGAAAGTTAATAATTAAATTTGTGTGAAGGAAATTGCTTGGGGGAAATAATAAATCTCATGTTCATTTTTCATACTGACATCCACTTCTCTTGAAGAAGTTTAAACATTCTTTTGAATGCTGTCCAGGTACTCTTGTTTAAAAAATTACATGTCTATTTTTCAACTCAACGTATATGTTTGACAGTTACATGCACAGTCTGCCTCATGATTTCTATGGTTAGCATTTCTTAATTACATCTTGTATGGTGAAGAGGAATGAAAATGTAGCTAAATATCAGAAGGACATCAAGGACGGGATATATTATCTATCTACTTAATTTAGAATGACAGATTTCAGATCATACTTAATGATCATTAGGATGTTCAGTTCCTGAAAGAAATGTGAAACAGGCAAAAATACTTATTTTGAACTGACAATATTTTCTTTACTGAATTGGTAACATTACACATCTTTAATCTTCATGATAAAAATCTCATTGTAAAGCATTATAGGAAGTAGTATGCAAATTAATATATAGGCAATACAACCGACTCAAGGAAAGAGAAAAATTAAAGTCCTTTAGGACGCTTAGTCTGCCAAGTCAGGATAGCCTCCCCAAACAGTTCTCCTTTTAATAAGCTCAGCACCATAATGAAGCTGTCTTCTTTTCTATAGAAGTGTAAGCTCTGTCAAAACCCCCAAGCTTGAACAATTTTATTGTGAATTCAATGGCAAGACTTGCATTACTTTTCAAGACCAAGAAGGTCATTTAATATTTTGTTTGTTTGCTTTCAAACAAGTGACAAATATTGAAAAAAACCTGAGGATTAAGAAAGTAGAACAGGAAATTTCTGCTACAATCAGAGCCACAGTTCTTTCCTGCAACCAAAATACCCAACCAGAAGAATTTTAAACAGCAATTTCCTTATCAACTACCTTCTAAGCACTCAAGCCTTAGACAACTTTTAAGTTCTGCCAACTCTGCCCCATTTAACATTTTCCAATTGACTTTCCCAAATCTTTCAGATGGGCTGCTCCAGAAGGAATCTGGCTGTGTAAAGTCCTGGAAGCCTGAAACTCTGCTAAAGGCAGCAGCCTGTTTTCTTTCTTGATGTGATGTCCAATGCCAGGTCCTTGAAGTTTAAATTGTGCTGACCTAATACAGTCCAAGTCGCACATTTAAGATGCAAGTTTCCTTAGAGATGTTCATTCTGTGTAAAGCAGGACCACTTTGGAGATAACCAATGTGACAGATCCCAAAAGTTATTAGGCAGACATGATTTTTAGCCATTTGCAAATTCCTGTTACTGTATCCATCATCTCTATGAGTAGAAAAAGTTTACAATGCTTAAGTCATTTAATGCTTTTGTCTTCACAAACCAACATCAACTGCAGAATCAGCAAGTACTGTTTACCTTGGAATTGGGACAATTTTAGAATCCCATTAATTTCTTCAGGTTAACTCCTGCCAAGATGTAAAATATTTATTACCTGTATAGAAATTTGCATAGTTACCTATAATGCTATTTCTTTCCATCAAAAATTTTCCAGATGTTCTGAACTAGTAGAAACCACCAAGTAACCTCCTCTTGCAATTTACAAAAAAGACAACTCATTCAAGAACATTAAATCCAGTAACTCTTAAAATAATTCCTATTAGCTGTAAAACTAAGTTCATCATTGTTTTCACAAATCCTCTTGAATATACATGCAACAAAACCTGTAAGAATAGAAGTGGTTAAATTTCAGAAGACTAGAGTTTGTTGTACTAGGCTTACTGCAAATGACATTTCAACTAATTTTTATTCCAAGTTTATACTCCTGCTTAATGATGGTTAAAATGGTTTAGCATAGCCATTTCTTTAGATTAAATGCCCTTTTATTTCCCCCTTCAGAAATCAGAAATGATTATGCTGCACAGCCTTATCTACATCAAGGTCCAGCACTAAATCCGCTTAGGGCTGCAGTTAACATCCACCCCAAGAACATCAGTTTGGGATCTGAACAGGACCATTGCCTCTTTCAAAAACTAGGCCAGATGCCATTAAATCAGTGTAGTTCTGTACAAGGATGGACAATTAAAGCAGTTAATGGGGGGGGGGCAAGATGCAAAGACAACAAAAAAAATTATAAATATTTTACATGAGCCAATTTCTTTACCTTTCAAGAAATAAAAAAACCCAGTAAAATTAACCCAGTTAACAAAGACAGCCTCAATTATTTACCAGGAAATAACTCTAATTTTCTATATTCCAGACACTGCATGTATGAATTATGCACATTCACACCACTGACTTAAAATTTTATGATGCAAATTAGGGTATGTTGTAGCTACAGAAACAACATTTTCTTTTGATACTTGGGTTTGAAAGTAAGTGGCAAGTTACTTGTCTCTCCTCAGTTATACATACACATTTAGAGCCTGAGGACTTCAGAAAACAACCAACCTGTATCTAAACGTATTAAATGATTTTCTGAACTCCAAGTTAGAAACAAGCAATCTACATGGCATGCCTCTTTCAACACATTATAGTGAGCTTTACAAATGGCTTGTAACACATTAACAATTTATTAATGTAAGTCTTACCTCTTTTGATGCTAGATCATTAAAATCTTAGATACTGCTATAGCAAAATCATTCCGGATGTATCACTTTTAAAAAGATAAAATTTTTCTGTGGATTTTTCATTTGCTGTTAAGTCATTACTCATGCAAAAAAAAAATAAACCTGCATAAGTGTACTACTCTTTGATCCCGTATTAACCATCTGAAGCACAAACAGTTAAAGATACTTCCAAGTCAAAATTATGTAATGGCATCTTAATAAAAGTCATCAAAACAGTTAGAATACATCACCTTCTGTGACAGCTCAATGTCTCTTTTTAATTTAAAATTGAATTTTTTAGGATCAGACTGAGTCATAAAACGTTGCCCAACTGTTTTGAAAAAATCAAAACCTCAGATTACTAAATAGAACTATTTGCTACGGGAAAAAACAAACACAAATGCTACACCAAATCTACATTGTGCTTTACAGACCTCAGATGTGCACTCCCAACTGTCCCAGATCGCTACTCTTGCAAGTAACTTGGGACAACAGAACAGAGGCATCAATAGAGTAGCAAAGACTCCTTCCCTGATTCCACCAACAAAAATGCATGCATTTAAGTTTTTTTTTGTTTGTTAAAATACTTTGTTTTCAGCGAACGAGACAATGCAGAAATAACAACCTGTTCAATTCTCGTTCATCCCAAGAGTTTCACAATACAACAGTATAACCAGAAGTGTTCCTTGAACTATATATTACAACTATTTCAAGGCACATTTTATAGAGAAGCACAATACAAAAAACCCCAGATGTACAACGGAATAAAAACACCCCACCAACACTGAAGACAGTTGTCATCGTGTGCCTTCTGTATTGAGCATTTGAGTTCTTAGTATGAAGATCAAAAAATTCTCATTTCTGCATGAAAACATGCAGTGAAATTCTTATCACAACCAGTTTTTCTTATACATGCTAGTTGTGATCAAATATGTATTGCTTCAAACAATTTTAAACCTGCATTTAGATGGAACGTACATTTTCGTACAGTCCTAATTTTGAGGCGTCCACAGTATTACCAACCATCCAGAAAACAGTTCATTATTTAGCAACAGTGATTTAAGGCTGCATCAAGTGCTAGAGAGCCCAAAGGCTAAACAGTCAAATGTGTACACTACCACTGTTGTGATATCAAATAGCACTCTTGTGGCTATTCAAAAACTGGTTAGCAAGTAAACTCTTTAATGCAAAATTCACCTCATCGAGTTTTGACCCAGCAGTTCAGTGAACAAGCAGGAAGTCCACAGTCTTATTGGCAAAACTGACTTACAGTGTCTCTAAGTCACTAGGCTCAAGGTTAAGAGCGAAGCATATTCCACTTCTACATTTTACGGGAATTTTACATGTTCAATTCATGATTTATAATCTCTAGGTTCTCTCTCCTCCAAACTGTCTGTAGACACAGTGTGCCACAGACTTAAGACTTCTGTTTCTCCCTCTATTTTCTTCAAATAGAACAATTTTGCAAACGTCTACATGTTCTAGAAAAGATTTTTTTCGAAGATGGCCATTTCTTCAGAATAGTCCGACGCTGTCAGGCCTCTGAAGCAAAGGGGGAGAAAAAAGCTGAAACACAAGGTTCATCTGGTAAGTTTTACATTAAGCATTACAAGCTGGACAGTGTAAGAATGTGGCTTTTGCCTCAAAACGTCTGAGTCTTGGTGTGGAAACGAGTACTTGGCTGTCCCACCATAGCATTCTCGTAGTGGGACTGTCAGGGAAGTCTTGACTGGGGAGTATTTGTTTTGTTTACCTATCAGGCGTAAATTTCCAGGCACTCAGTTCATTTTGGGCTTGTTCCAGTTTGTCTTTAGTCTGTTCCAGTTCACCTTTCATTTTTAGGAAAAACAAGTTGATGGCTGGGTCCACCATTGTTGATCGCAGTTGGGCAACACTAGGCTGCTGGACTTGCTTGAGGTACTGAATCTGATTCTGCATAAAATAACAAAAAAAGACTGTTACTCATACACTATTAAAGAAAACTTATAAATAATTTTGACATGAATAAAAATAGTTACTCCAAAGGTAATATCAAGGTACCTTGCCTTCTTTCACACTGTAACCAGAAAAACGCAAGATACAAATCACTTGTGCACACCTTGCACCTTATCCATGTGCCTGCTCACCCAAGCCCCCATCCTACCACCTGCCACACTTCACCTTTCAAGGCAGATCCCCCTCCACACACCAGATTATTTTCTACATGTGAGTCTATGTTTGTCAAAGTAATATCTGGAGCAGCAGAACGCTCCCTTTTGTATCTGCCTGCACTCTTTCTGGGGAACAAAAAGCCTGTGGAAAGAATTATCTGCTTAAAACAGACAGTTCCCCATTTGAGTTCAGTTTAAATTATTAAGGAACATTACAGCTAAAATTAACAAATATTTACAAGGAAATAATAAAAAGGTTTTTAGAAACTTCTAAGATTTTCCGCAAATGCAATAGTCACATATGATGTAAGATTGTGTATTTTTAAACAAAATAATTTGGAAATATTAACAGCAATTAAAACAGCTTTTGGTTAGATTTTATGTTCCTGCAATAACCACAAGCCAAAGGAGTAACAATTTTATATATTTAGAATCCAGAAACTTAAAAGTCAAAATTTCAGAAGGAGTAACTGAGAGGTTTTCTTTTAAATATAGTATTTATTAGTCAGAAATTGAATATATATAAATAGGATTAACTTGTTTAAAAAATTTATTAAATTTTAATCCCATCACAACAGACTTATCTTAAATTGTACTAAATGTACGTTTAGAGCCCTGTTAATCACCAATATTGCATCAACCTGCACAGAACGTGTTAATTCTTAAATTCAATTTATTATGCTCCCTGTATCACACACATTTCTCTATCAGCAAGAGATAAACAGAATTACAAGATGTTAAAAGACGTTAACTGAAAGTCAGGTGATCTGTGTCCTGTGCATGCAGTCTTTGCAACCAGACTTGAGAACAACAGAGTTTCACTGACAAACCATAAAGGGAAAGAGACTTCCTGCACCCTTTGCTTTACTTGGGACACACAGCACCATCAGGAGTACTGTCAGCTTAACCATGTTCCTGTACATGCAGTTACTCTGTTTTGAGGTCTTTACACAGCAGTGAAGAGAAAGTACAGAAGTCCTATGTACATTCAGTGTGCAGCAGTAGCCTCAGTCACTTCTAAATTGAGTGTAACATATTTTAATTTATATATTGTTAAGTAGCAAAAAATTCCTGGATTTTGTTTCAATTAAGTGGTTTCAAAGGTACTAGAATAACTGATATATTTCCTTTGAAACATTAATTTGATATTATCAATATAAAAATATTTAGCTACTTAAAAAAACTAAAATCATCATACTTTAAATAGACAAACTTTTATGTATCCACAAAGAAACATAAAGGGAATAAAGCACTGCATATAAATATTTTCAAGAAATACAGCATTCAAGAACCCACATACAAACATTTCCTATAAACAGGAGGTCAAAATTAAAGTTATCCTAATATTTCTTGGATGGCATTTTACCCCATAGGTCCTCTGCCTCACTGAATGCACAATATGTTGTTCACTGAATAAAGATCTATTTTATTCATTGTTATTGATGTATCTTTTCTATCCACTCAACTTTTTGATTCTTCCACTACTGAAATATTTCAACAACCTGTCAATTCTTGGTGATGGCTACAGCTAGTAGCAAGTGAAACAGAGAACTTTACTGACAGCATCATTCAGAATTATAATAACAATATAGCAATATTGTTCCCAATCCATTTTAAACAGTCATCACTAACTGGGAGGGGGGGAAAAAAAGGCCATGCTCCTTGTTTTACAAGGCCCAGATTCCTCCCTCTTACATGGTCAATCTAAAAACGAACAGATTCCTTGGATCACTAGCACACAGAATTGCTGCCACTGCTCCTCACTCATGCCAGAAATGCATTTAAACATTCCAGAGGACCCAGCCGATGCTGGGTTATTTGCCAGTCTCATTGGGCTCTCTCCAGTTCACACTCCTGGGCCCAGCAGACGGCACCTGCACAAGACTTTACCACAACCATCATTCCTAAAGCAGTCAAGTAAAAAAAAGTCACTTAACCTGAAGAACCCTTGCTCATTCCCTCCCCAAACTCAAAGACCATTCTTTCCCTCCACTTTTTCCAACTCAAACTTTCTCAATCCCTCCACAGGTGCTTTCTCCAGTTGTAACTCCGGAGTTCTTATCTGTCAAGCTTTCTATTCATGAAGACCCAGCAACCTCTTCCCAATACGACCTGCTCCCAAAGCAAGCCCAAACATCTTCTCTTTTCTGCCTATTTCCTAATTACATTTCTGTTCCTGCTTAGCCAGTCCAAAACTCACATTCTTGCTCCCTTCTAACCACTTTTTGGTACAAGACACCACCCATTCCAGGTGCTAAGGGTTAGGGAGCAGGAGAGTTTGCCTGCAGTCAGGAGCAGGGACTTCAGGCTATAGGTGAACAAACAAGAATAGTCATGTATGTCCAATGCCAGACTCCAAGGAATGCCCACTCTAACACCTGAAATGCCTACCGACTGTTCATATTCTCAAACATGAAAGCACACACTAGCAGGTATTTTTCAAAAGCCTATCAGATGGACAAGTAGGGATAATTTTCACAAACAGAATAAAAACCTTGCTACAGCTTTCTCTCTGTTCCAATCCAAGGCAGGAGAGCACTGAAAGCAGCCTATTTAGAGGACATCAGGTTGTGTGAGGTTTTGTTTGATTAGATTTTTATCTCTTTTTGTTAAAGACAGACAATAACACTTTCAATCCCCCTAGATCTCACATATTCTTGGAAACAACTGCATACTTTCAGTTGAAATCAGCCAAAGGAAACCACAAAGAACAGACTCTAACAAGAAGAATTTAACAAAACAGATCACAGGTGCTTAACAAAAAATGTAAGCAATCTAAGTAAGAACAACTACATATCCTTCTTATATGGAAGGAGTTGGAAGGAATGAAGTGCTCAACTGAGAAAAAACAATAGAGTTGTAACCTAAATCACAAAAGTAATTACTGTCTAGTGCTACAGTCCAACTTCACCCACAGAAAATTCCACTCATTGGTATCTATTCCATGAAAAACATATTTGAGTAGTAAGTATTTTCAAATGTCTATGCACTTATTGACTTACAGTAACAGTGCAGTAGCCTGGGAGGGGGTTAAGGCCTTTCCCTGAAGTAGCATTAACTTTACCACCACCTCTGCCAGAAATAAAGCTTTATGTAGAAACCGTAGCCCATACCTCACCCACACTTCCCTAAGAGCAGCAATCTCTTTTATGGGGTTGTTCCTGCTGATGGGAGGTAGCTCAAGGCTGCTCAGGGCACCAGAGATGTTAAATACTAAGCCTTCAGTGCAGCCCTTCATCACCCTGAAACTACAGAGAAACTTCGCAGCACCAGTCTCAGACTTTTACTAAGCTGCTGGCTTTGAAGCAATCCATAGATTCTCCTCCTAGACTCCGCACAGAGCACAAGAGAGAACAGTGCTATTCACTTCACTGCCATCTTGTTTCTTCAAAAACAGCACTGACACAGAGTAAGTGTAGTGATTCTGCTACTGTTACTCCAACATGCACACCTATGCTTTCAAGATAACAACCAGTGACTTCCATAAGCTGAAAACAACACAAAAAACCAATTTTTAAAAGGGTGAAAATTAAAACACCAAGATAAGAGTTCATCACACCTTATTTTAAAGCAGAGCTAGTGTATTTTAACAAGCAAGGTGTTCTACACAAATAATCAGAAAACTCAGTCTTTGTCAACTCCCACCAGTTGAAGATGGTATAGTATTAAGTTTTCATCCATTTAAATTCTAAAGTGGTAAGTTTGTAAAATAAAATGTCCTAAAAACACATCTGTAGTTTTTAAGAAACTAGGCAACATCGATGCTCAGTCTTTCTAATTAAAATGTGACAGGAAAACTGAAGGCTTACATATTAATGTTACTGGTGTATTTTACATGTAAGTATGGGTTATACAAATTGTTAACTATAATAAAAATACGGAAAAGTTATTTTATGGATTAAAATTAGGCATCATACAGTGAATAGTTTTCGTTTATTAAATGATTTAGCAACCTATAACTTAGCACTGCATCTTATTGAATATGATGTACTTTTCTACTCTTACTTTAGTGTAAAAAAAATACTCTCTAATAATACAAAGCCAGGCAGTCCTTCCTGAAACTATCTGCATCTAAACTTGAAAATACCTAGAGGAGACAATGTCTCCATTTTAACCTTTACACCTCTTCTTCAAGGATGCATCTTCCTACCTCCGTATACTACAGAGATCACATTCTTGTTGTAATTCACGAGTCAAGCATAGGAAAAATATAAGCCACTTGAGTGTGTGGGCATGTGTCGGTTTTTTGTTTCTTTCTGGTAGGCTGTTATCCACCCTTTCTTTTTTAAAGTACACTGAAAATAAAAGTTCTTCAGAAGTTCGTCTAAGCACATCTTCTGGGAAGATTATGCAGCTATAAACACCAAACGATGTGCAGTCAAAAACCCCTATAAGTCTTCACAATCTTGCAAAATTCGTAGCGTTAAATACTTGAAGTTTTTAAATCATTATTTTAGAAATAGGGAGGAAGAAACATAAACACAGTATACACAAATTCGGTTTTGGTGAAAAACTTACACTTCTTTTTATTTATAGTATCAACTGCTTTAGCTATATGTTCAGAAGTTCAAAAAAAAAAGCTGCTATTACTGCTGTTTCACATAGCGGAATTTATCAGTAAAACTTCACAAGAGAAGCAAGATCAACATGGCAGTCTTACTACTAGAGAAGTGTTGTAGTATCAGATCTTCATTAGGGCAGCATTAGGAGCAGTGCTGCCAACAGGCTGAGGGAGGTGATCCTTCCTTTCCATGTGGCATTGGTGAGACATATGGAGTTACTAGGTCCAGATCTGGACTCCCCAGCACAAGGGAGATGCAGACATATCAGCATTAGGGCAATGAAGGGCCATGAGGATGATTAAGGGGTTGGAGCATGTGACACACAAGCAGAGGCTGAGACTGTTAGGGCTGCTCAGCCTGGAGGAGAGAAGCCTCGGGGGATGTTACCAGTGTGCATAAATACCTGATGGAGAGTAAAGAAGGTAAAGCCACTGGTACCCACTGAAAGCACAGAAGGGCACAAACTGAAACACAGGAAATTCCACTTAAACATAAGAAAACACATTCTTCTGTGTCAATGGTTCAATTTTGGCACAGGTCACCAAAGAGTCTTGGAGTCTCCATTTTAGGAGATGCTTAAAAGTCAACAGTGCACAGTCCTGAGTAACCTGGTCCAACTGACCCTGTTGTGGACAGACAGGCTGGACTAGCCAAAATGCAAGTCTCTTCCAACCTCAGTGACTTCAGGATTCATTTTTTGCCACAGCAAAGTAAGCTTAATCCCCTTTTTAGTTTTTTCCTGTTTATAACACTATTTACTAGGAACTAAAGTAATCTTAGTCTTAAAAGCAGTGAAAATATTGTGTACAGAGTTAAGTCATACTACTATACCTTACAGCTCTGAAAACCTTCAGGGGGAAAAAGGAAAACTTAAAAAAAGGGAAGCTACAATACTAGATACTCGTTTTGCAAAGAGCTTGCAGTTTTTTTAAGAGAAGCTTTGAAGTGTGTATTACCCAAACTAGCAATGAGAAGCTTTTTACAATCCTTTCTCAGAAACTGCTAGATTCAAGCAGAATGAAAATTATGTTAAGGTAATCCAGAACAAGATGGTTTCAAGAAACCAAAACTACACAGATGAAAATGTCACAGAAAATGGCCAGAAATAAAGGAGAGAGTAACAAAGATCAACAACAAAAAAATGTATTTAGAACATCGGAAATGAACAGCAGATCTGCCAAATTTCAAAAGAACTTTCTCTGAACAGGTCAGTAGCTCTTTCACATACTTGGCCAAATAGATGGAGGCTTACCAATACCTTGTTATCCAAAGGCAATGTAAGTATCAGCCTAAAACCTCCTAAATGAAACCCAATGAACTCAGTCATTACCCTTATGTTTCAACTTGTTCCTGATTCTAATGATACTCAGAAGTACCATTTTTTGTAGATAAGCACAGTAGATAAAAGCTAGAACAAAGTAAGCATGGCACATGCAAGAATTAGCTAAGTTTGAAGTAAACGCCCTTCCAATCACAAGTGCTGCTGAAAATCAACAGAAATAACTAATATTAAAAAAAACCTTGAACTTCAAGAAGTGGTATTTACTAATTAAATAAAAGCTAAAGTACCCTGACATTTCTTTAAATATAAAAAGTCTGATGCTGTAGATACGCAAAAAACATAGCACACGGCTACTGGCTCAAAAGCTGATATTCCTGCAACAGTTCGAACACACCTGTCCTTTCTAAATACTTACAGTACACTCTTGCATCTCCTGTTCCTTAGTTGCCAGCCTCATCACCAGAATATTTTCTCTTCGGGCAGACTCTTGTTGTTGCTGTTTCAACTTCTCTTCAGATTCTCTCAACCCCGTCACATCATTAGCTAATACAAACAACAACACACAGAAAGCATGTTTTATAGTACCCTCTCATAAAAAGTTTTTAAAAGACTAAAGCTAAAAGAATCTAAAAACCAAATTCATAAACAGAAGTCAAACATTTATACTTTTTGCAGTCATGCTTATAACTAGCATAAACCAAAACCAAAATATCATTAAGTATTAGAAAAGCTTGTCAACAGGTGAGTTCAAATCCATATTCCTGGTCCTTCTTTAATACTTAATAAACTTTGAAGATGTTTCCATGTTGATATAGGAAATAACTTCTAAACTGTTTGCTTAACCAACTATCATTACAACTTGCAGACTGAAACTTAGGAAGCTGGAATTGCTCAGGTATGTAAAAGAAAGGTTGAGGCCAGGGTGGGCAAGGAAGAAATTCTGTACTCTGGGAAAACCAATCTGCAGTCTGTAAACCAGTGCTGTTTGTGGGCAATCCTCAAACTAGTCTCAACACTCCATGAGCAAATAGTAAGACATTCAACAACATTGTCACAACTAGAATTCTGACCCATGAACATTTATGAAAATTTATGTAGGAAATATGAGAGAAGGCAGCACATTTCCAAATTTCTCAAACAAAAACACATGCAAGTAACCCAATACCAACTGTATACATTCACTCTGCTACTTGTCATGTATAAAACGATGCAAAATAGGAGTAATTTAGATTTTAAATTTTTTCTAATTCCTTGGGAGTAATCAGCTGTAAATATATCCTGTGCATACCACAAATTGCTTCAGGTCAATGACTTCTAAATAATTCTTTGCAGATAATTCACTAACACTGATTATTATGGCCTGTATTATTTCTAAAATCAAGAAACTTATTTATCTATGCTTAGACAGTTTGAGATGTGAATGAAATCAACTGCTTCCATTTGCTGTAGTCTCTTCAAAACTCAAACATTGAGACAGCAGTAGAAGGATGTAACAACAGCAAAAGAGAGGACATCTGTTTGGACTGACAGAAAAATACCCTTCAAACTCAGTGGTACTTCACCTTTAAGTATTGAGACTGAAAAAGTGAGTGGAAAACAGGAAACATACCCTTTTCTATCTGCCAACATAATTTTTAGAAGTGACTTTAAGACCAGCTATTCAGTCACTCCCAGAATGTATTCGTATTTTCTCATTTCAGAGTAGGATGTTTTACTCATATTATTTTCCAAAAGACCAAGTTTTAATGACCATGTAGTAAGAATGAGAATCAAATTTGCCTAATCACATCAGCTATTACTCGGGGACTTATTTTAGACATTTACCTCTAAACATTATTCCCCCTCCCAGTCTTACAGTCCTATAGGACTACTAAAGGCATAGACATTCCTAGAGTATTTCAGTAGATAAAGCTTCCTTTTCAATGGTAAAGTTCTGAAAATAGACCTATTTATGGGGTTATGCTTTGAAGTTTTTCCCTGCCCAGCAGCCTGTGTCCTATAGACACAAAAATTTTTTTAGATGCTGCGATAAATTGGCAACGGAAAAATAAATTGGTAAGAAAGCTGAGAGAGGCTGAAAACTCACAGTGGAAAAAACAGGGGCCCTTTTCCTGACAAGTAACTGACATAATAGATTACTATCTCTTATTTCTAGCATTTTCAGAGAGCACAGATACTTCTTGACCACTCTGCTTTATACATTCAGATAACTTGCACCATTTTGAAACTTGGCTAACTTACAATTAAGGTCTGTGTACTTGCCCTCCAGAGCTTGCACATATGCTTCATACTGTTTCCACCTGTTGCAGATATAAAGACAAAAAAAAGAATTTTCTGAAGTTGTTTATTAAATCAAGGTATCTCATTCCTAAGCTTTCAGAGTACACATTGATACTATAATCAGAAAACATCAAGATGGAATTACACAATTGCACAAAAGACAATTCTAGTTTTAAAAAAAAAAAAGGCTTTTTCATCCTGGAAATAGTTAAATCCGCTCTGCATGTTAGAAGACTGAAACAGTACCTGTGCATTATAACACTTAAAACTGATTATTTTAAAAATTAATATTTTAGACAAACATTGGGATCAAACTTTAATTACTTTGTTATCTTTGTAAAGTACCCTATATACATCTTATAGCAGAACAATTCAAACAAAATTCTGTGACAGAAGGGGTGATACAAGCAAAAGTGTATTATAACACTAGAAATGGCAGTCTAGGTTAAGTAGTTGTATCAGCTCATTCAAGTAAAGACTGTTCTCTGATTACATTCATCATCCAGAAGCCAAACAGTTTAATAACTCTTTGAAAGCAGGCTATTTAAGCAATTCATCCGCAGGCAGGAAACAATACACTTAAAAATAGAACTGCATTTGATACAAACCATCAAATCAGCAGCAAATAAAAGTCTGCAGTAAACTTCAGCATGAAACATTTTATGAAAACAGTTCACAGGGTGGTGTTTTGGGATTTCTAAGTAGTACTCTGAACCTAACTATGTGTGTTCCTCATGATGGTACAACTGAACATCATACAGTAAACTCATCTAATAGCTTACCAGTACAGGAGAAGATGTCTGTTCACTCCTCCCAATTACCTTTTCTTCCTGACCCATATTTTATGCCAGACTTATCATAATTGCTCTGTTTTAAATCTCTACCCTACACACTACCTCAACTGAAACTATAAAAATCTAACTCTAAGTAATTCTGACCATTTAGTGAATTCAAACAGCTCATAATAGGGTCTAAAAAAGCATCAGAAATCTGTAACAGCAAGCAAGATCACATCACTGGGAGAAGGAAAAGGAAGCACAAGATCCTTCAAGCAACAACAAAATTACATGTCTTCAGCTGAACATGAAAACAACATGAATGAACTCTCAAGCTCTGTAAAAGAGAGCCGCAGTATTCCTACTTAACCCTTAAACTAATCTCTTTGCTCTAAGAAGTAGTTTCACCATTTGACCAATAAAAATTCTATGTTAGTTCACGAGATTGCAATCTCCCAAAAGTAAAACTGAAATGGTCTACTAAACAGCAAACCTAGAAAGAAACAACCTAATTTTACAGTAAAAAATTACATGCAATAAACAGTTGGTCTTCAAATATACAGGACTACTTGACTTTTAGGTTACACATCACAGCCCAAACCCAGTAATTCTATCAAAATGATGACACACCCACACTTCTATAACAGGAGGAAAAGAAAAAGCAAGTGAAATGAGGACCTGAAACAAGTTAAGTAGACATGACAGACCACAACCTGAATAACAAAAGGAAAAGAATACCCCAAATAACCACCCACAAAAAAATTATGTAGCCTATGGTCACCAAGAATGTCATAGATAATACCTCTAAGTCACCTCTCAACAACTCCTAGTATTTAGGCAACAACCAAACTCCTGGAAAAGAAAACCTAGATGGCACTAGGCCATGTCATGGATTTTAAGTCACATGCCTAATGACTCTTATACAAAATGTAACTACTCAGATGTGGCATTTTGTCAGCCACTGCTGGAAAGTACTCATACATCATCAAGGCTCGTTCTCCAGCATCACCCCCCCACCAGTAGACTGCAAATAGGCAAGACCTTGGGAGGGAACACAGCCAAACCTGTAACCTCCTTGCCACAGATTATCCCTTTCAGTACATCTACAGCAGACTAAGGCAGCTCATCAGTGAATATGAGTGGGGAGAAAAAAGAAAAAGGCTAAAAGCCAGCTTTTTTTCTCTCATCAGTTTAGTTTCCACTCAATATGGGCTTCTTAATCTGTCTGGCAGTTTATGTCAGTAATCTAATGGTTCAAAATTGACAACCTGAAAAGCTTCAAGAACAGAGACAGCTGAGTGCAGAACCAGGGAAACACTCCTGAATCTGTTTTAGATTCAAGAGACTGCATGCAGTCAGACTAGAACTGGAAGATAACTGAGCATTACATGTTGGTTACTTAATTCCCTTCATTCTCTAGAAATATTAAGCAGATTTTATAGAGGTAATTTGAAGCCATGAAATCTTAAATACTTTTTCTTGGAGCACCTATTTTCTATGCTGAGCTTTGGAGTTCATAGTAAATGAACTCACAGGGGTTGAGGCACATAGCACTGCACCCAGGCCATTCCAAAAAAGACTGACTCCAAGTTCCTGTGAGTTCAGTAAAAGCACTTTATTTCCTCAGACCTGCTTGTGTAAATCAGGGTGTTTCAGTGTTTTACCAGCTAACTACTTGGCTAAATGATCAGGGCAATACTGATCACCTTTTTAGCTATGATTCATAGAGTATTTTTTACCGTGTTCCTGGCTCTTCTTTCTCTCAGAAGCTCTTACAGTCAAGCTAAGTAACTACTGCATTAAAGGGGGAAGATTAAGATGAGTCCACAGCAACAAGTCATGAGACAAGCAGAAATTCAAGGTCAGATCTAAAGGCTCTGTGTTGATCCTCCTCATGTTTAGTCAACAAAAGTTAAAATGAGCAAACCTAACGTACGTACTTCATGGAAAAAAACAGTGAAATTGGGAACCATGGCACAGAAACTGACCAGAAAAGATCATCTTTTCTACATATGTATTTTATCACTGCAATTGTACAGCTATAACAATTTACTACCTAAAAGACCAAAAGGTGGTGACACATGTCTGTCCTAAGAAGCATTTGCCTCACCAAAGCATGGACCAAAAAATACATTCCAAATCTTAAGACAATCTAGCAGTCAACACACGCTTTTCTATGTCAAAGTAGTAGAAATGATATTGATTAAAATATATGCGTAATATTTTATTCCAGCCTACAAATGAAGCTAGAAGTTAGTATAATAATTTGTAGTTTTATGTGAAATCACAATTAGAAGTGAACTTACTATAAATTCATAATTTGCCCCCCATACAAACCCCAGTGCTTGAAAGACTGATCAATGGAAACTAATAAAAGGGACATGACCAAAATGGAATTTAAATTTCTATTTCTGGGTATACTGAACCGTTATCCTCCTTAAATCCATCACATGCCTTTTTTGAGAACATGTTAGTTTTTCTAAACTCTAGGAAGATGATTTAATAGCAACACAGCTGTCATTATAAAATTCCCTCTTGCCTCTTTTTTAACACAGGTTAGCTGCTGACATACTTTACCTCCTGGGGTGTATTCCATCACATTCTCTTTTGAATATATGCTGGAAATTCGCCTCTTCTAGCAACTAATCATTGTAAGTTACAGAAGCTGATTACAACTGGAAGCCTTTTTTTGTGTTCACACTGTCAGTCAGAAAGCAAGTAGCACAGAATCTATGCCTTAGTACTTTCACCAGTTTTATCACTGGAAGTAAGCGCACATCTTAACTGACTTAGGAGTTGACTATTGCCAGAGATAATACCGAGTGCGGAAATTTCTATAATAAGGATCACAAGGCCAAAATCACTTATCAAAGAAGCATTTTTTCTTACTGTTTAAATACTTTATTTTTTACTACCCAAAAGACTGGGTACTCAGAGGAAGACAGAAACCAGTTTTAAACATATGGAGCCAGACTGTGTTTACTCCCTGGAAAAACTGTCACCCCAAAAGTTGCTTACAGGATAGTTTACCTAGAAGAGAGAGTAGCTGATCATCATGCATACTAAATGTTGCATATGTATCCCCATGTTTCTACACAATTTAGTCTTTGTTCTAGGAAACAGCTTTATTCTATGAAAAAAAAAAACCACTATCTTGAGACCCTAATAATGCTAATAACTTAGTAGGCAAAAAGCCAAGAACTAATGTTTACCAAATGCACAGACTACTCCAGCAGACAAACAGATGACCCACAAGTGCCTAGTTCAGAGAGCTCCTTGTTTACAGATCAGGAAATTCAGGCATACAGAGACAAGTGGCTTCAGACAGTTTCTTTAAGCAGGTGGTCTTGTGCAACAAGATTCCCTACCATTGTTTCCGTGGTGACATTTAAGCTTTCTAGAAGGTGAAAGAGATGGCCAGGCTCTTCCTTATGAAGACTCTAGGTGATGAAAACTTCATTTTAACATTTTTCTGTTAATATATGAACATGCTAAGAAGACAACTGCATGGACTGAGAAAGCGTAAAACGTACTGAAGGAGTAAAGAGCTGACATTTTTCTGACGTTTAAAATAACTTGCTATCTAGCAAGGAATGTAAACAATGATATCTTCTATAGTTATAAGTGAAGAAAAAAAACGCTCCTGCCCATGTTTTACAAAATACTATTAAGGATTTTGCCTCTTGGGAAAAAGTGTTCCCTCCCAAACTACAAATAAAAATATTTGAGACAAGAGGAGAACTTTACAGAAGATATGTATCATGAAACAGATAAAACAGTTTTTCAGAACCAGGATGCTAAAAGACAATGGAAGAGTAAATTCATACATCTTCCACTAAAAGTTCACTTAAATGCTGAGATGGAAAAAACACTTTATACATTACCTTAGGATAAGCTCATCTCTAGGTAAAACCTTAAAATCTGCTTCACTAAGGCGAACCTATGAAGCAAAAAGAAAAGCATAACTTATCAAGCTGTCACTATTACCTGGAAGGGTGAAGTCACAAGTAATTTTACACATACCTTCTTTGGGAGAGGTTCTTCATTCGTCATTGTGAACTCTAAAGGGAGAGGAAAAAAAAGGAGTTTTATTTAGTGTAGTTTCTAGTGTACGTGGAATACTGAACAAGTCAGAAGCTTGTACAGCACCACTGAAATACTGGTTGCATACAATGCAGCACCAGAGCACAAAACAACCCTATGACAAGTTTGCTCCTAGATAATCTAGATATAGTCAGATATATTTTTTCTAATAGTTAACTAAAACTTTCTATTTATGTCTAAAAGGCCAATCAGTAATCAATTCTTCCTATTTAACTAATCAAAACCACCCAACTTCATATCAAACTGACATTTGGTATGCATCTACAGCCACATAACACTGTATTTTACACAGTAAGGATAATCAGGGTCTGAGGAAAGCAATTTATACTCCTCCTCCTCTCTGGAATAAAAGAGAATCATTTGTGAATGTTACAACATGTTCTTGCAAGTACTTATTTTCTTAAGATTCTAATAAACAGAAGTACTGTTATTTTAAAACCCACGTGAGTATTTTCAGGAAAATAAGATGCAAAATAAATGGCTTAGACCATCAAATTGAATTCCTCTTGTGCATACAGAGCGCAACAGGACTGCATTTTGCTAGGTTAAATGATCACACTGCCATGAGTTACAGGACACCCTTCCTTATGTCAAAAGGATAACACACAGTATTTTCTACAACTATGATTACGTAAAAAATACTGAGTTCATAAATCTTACAGATATTCAAGTAACAATAAATGCAAAGTTTGTTAGAAGTATGCATCTCTGCAATATGCTTTCCAATGGAAAAGTTGCATATAATATTAAGAGTTGACAAGCTTGTAAAGCTGCTACAATGCACATGGTACCAGGGAAAGGACGTGTCAACTCTGTGGTTGTGAACACTTAACTTCAAGGAAACAAAGCTCTTAAGCAGTAGGTATTTTATTTTCTCAAAGATTTTTATGGATTACCTTAGTATTTTCACAATGACACTCAATGAACTAATTTAACTTTTCCAAATACTAAAACTGTTTGTCAGTAAGACAAGCAAATACATCCCAATGAAGTAGAGCCTTTTCAACCTACAGTAATTAACACCACTGACAACTACACAGCACCCTACCAAACAAGGTCCTGGTTAACAACAAACAAAACAACCAACACTCACACTTCCTTCCTATAATAAATACTGACATTAGAACCCACAGAATGAAAACATTCAGTAGAAGCATCTTACTAATGAATGGCAGCTTCCTGTTGCTAGGCTTAGTAACACACATGCACGTAAATGCTTCCATAAACTAAGAAATCCCCTCCACTCCCACCCCCGTCCCTCCCACTCACATGAAGTTACTCAAGCACTGTGCTCGAACTTCTGCATGCAGCTCCTTGTTTGACACTATTTTACCAAAACGATACCTTAAACATAAAACACAAGCGTAAGTAGCTACTGATAAAAATTGCCAGTGCCCAGCTCAGTCATACACAGCAATTTGAGATTACAGCGGGAAAGCTTGTGACTCCTGTACTTAGGTTGCTACCTCTCCTACCGTAATCTTCCTAAAGATTTTTAGAATTTTTAACTCCTTTGGAGTTTGGAAGTAGTCTTGAAGATCTCAGCAAGTATTAAGTTCCTATCAGAAACAAACAAGCTTTTCAGACGTCCCACACAACTAGAGCTAACATTGATAACATGGTGCACACATGTCATTACATGTATGTTTCTCAAAAAAGTACCAGAAACACACAAACACCAAAGAAGGTTAATTTCCCCCAAAGACCTGCCTTATGACCCCTGCTGCAGCATACAGCAATTATAAACATATGATTACTGTCACATTGATGACTACAAGAAATCAAAGGTTGATGCACCAGCCAAAGGTAGTCAACTTTGCATCTCCACACCTCACACAAAATTCCAGTACCAGACCAGGCTACTCTAGCCTCTACACCCAGTACATCACCATTTACAAAGCCATCTCTTGTTTCAAACAAGAGCACGAAAGTGAAGACTGAAGTTACGGGCCACTGCATTACAGAAGTTACAGTCTTACTGCGACCTATTACTACTTGCCATGACAGAACCACACACTAAAAAATATAAACACATTAGCTAAAAATATTCTATAGGCTATATTGGAAAAATCAGGTTGATGATGTCTACAGATGAACACTTAGTGCTCTTTCCACACCTCGTTACTGCCCTGCAACTGCTTTTTGGGAACTTGGAGTAACTTACCAAAAGCTTAAACATTTATTACTGCTGTATACTGCTATCACTGTGCTCCATGTTTCTCAGAAACATTAGCATTACCAGGCTGACTACAGAAACTGTCACGGTGATTTGCCTTAGTTTCTGTTAATGGACAGGTGAATCTGTGTGCTACAGAAAGCAACACTGCAACTGAAATGTTCATTCTTTGAATTTAGTACAGTAACTTCTCAAGCACTGTGCATCGAGAGATGCTTCTCATATTAGAAATATCTTGTAAGAGCATGACAAAGTGTTACTTTCTGCAGTAAAAAGAAACAATGTAAACAACATTCCTGCATAGCTGACCGGAATTAACACGATTATATTTTGTGATTTATATTATGAACAGCTTAACTGTACTATCCTAACTAAGCACTTCCATGATTTTGCAGAAACAGTGGCTGCCACACACCACTCCTTCTGCATATCTGCTCCTGGAAACAAACAACATAAAACTATAGTCCATACTTAGAAAAGCACTGTCACAGGCACTAAAAGAATTTTTAGGAAATCTCAATGTTTGAGGCTCTTATGGCAGTTTCAATTAAAAGAGATGTGAAATGGGGAAAGCGCATTTTAATTTTAGTAATCCTGGTAGAAGCTCACACACATTTTCCTACAATGTTTATAAAACACAGAATTTAAAAAAAACTCAATGAACAAAAGTAATTGAACAATATCAGGTATGAGGCTTTACTCGTTATACCTGAACTAACTCAAAATTATTTTAATGATATGAAAAAGAGTTCCATGGGGAAAGCCCCAGCATGGGCCTCCAGCTCCCAAATCATGTCCATGTGTGTGCACATACATATACGTATATAATTTACAAAATCACAGAATCGCTATGGTTGGAAGGGATCTTTGGAGATCACATAGTTCAACCCCCCTGCGAAGGTAGGACCACCAAGAGCAGGTGACACAGGAACGTGTCCAGGTGGGCTATGAATGTCTCCAGAGAGAGAAACTCCATGACCTCCCTGGGCAGCCTGTTCCAGTGCTCTGCCACTCTCAACGGAAAGAAGCTCTTCCTCATGCTGAGATGAAACTTCTTGTGTTTTAGTTTATGGCCACTGCGCCTCATCCTGTTGCTGGGCACCACTGAAGACTCTGGTGCCATTCATTTGGCACCCTCCTTTAAGATATTTATATGCATTGATGAGATGATCCCTTCTCAGTTTTCTCTTCTCTAGAGTAAACAGGCCCAGCTCTCGCAGACTCTCCCCTCACAACAAAAATGTTCAAGATCCCAAATAATCCTTGCGGCCCTCCCCTGGACAGCCCTCCAGTAGCTCCTTCTTTCTTGTACTGAGGAGCCTTTTGACATGTAAAAAGAAAACCTTCACAGCACCACCGTAACTGGTCAGCCCTCACACTCGCCTCAGCAACCGCGGGGGTCCCGCCCCCACCGTGAGGCGCAGCCGCAGGTATTTGACAGACCCAGCTGCTGCGGCCGCCCCCCAGCCCCAGCAGCGCCCGCCCCGCCGCCCTCGCTCCTCTCCAACAAGGGAAGCAACAAACGCAACTCCAGCGCCCGGGGGGGGCGGCGGCTGCCCAAGCCAGGGGAGGAGGAGGATCCCAGCCGCACAGCCAGGCCGGACTTCAGGGCCTCGCACAAAATGGCTCTAAGTGCTTCCGTTCCTCCCCCCCGCGCCCGAGGTGAGGGATGGAGGCGCCGCCGGGATTATGCGCCCCAGGACGGCAGGGTGCCCGGTCCGGCCGTCCCGCCGAGGCGGAGCGCCCCCAAGGCCACTCACCTCCCGCCCGCGGCGCGGAGGCCCCGCGCCCCTCGCACGCCGCTCGCCCGGGCCGC
>VZRN01000256.1:346006-376140 GCA_013397935.1 Dasyornis broadbenti
CGGGCGCCGCCGCCACCAGCTCCAGGACCACCGCACCCCCCCCGCCCGAGCTCCCCCGCGCGCCGCTCCCGCCCGCTCTTTATTTGCGGGTTCTCTGCGCTACAAAATGGCGCCCAGGGAGGAAATGAGCGCCCGCCCCGCCCCGCGGGCGGCGGCTGCGCGCGCACCTAGCGCGGGGCGGCGGCGGGAGGTACCGCAGCGGTGCTGGGTCACGGCGCCGGTGTTTCGGCTCGCCTGTGGGGGATTGCCGCTCGCCTCGCCGGGACGNGCCGGGACGTGGCGGCTCCCGCGGGTTCTTAGAGCGTTGATTTAAAGCCCGCCGGCCGGACGGCCCGCGCAGCGCCCATATCCGTGCGGTGCCACGCGGCCTCCTGCCGGCGGGGGGCGCAGCTGTCCGGCGGGATGGGGCGAGCGGCGCCCCTCTCCCGCCAAACCGGCCAAGGGGAACGGGAGCCCGACGCCTCCTGGGAAAAGCGTTTAGAGCCTTCCCGGAAGGCTGGCGGAGAAGATGGGATCTCTGGGAGGGAAAAAAGCGCGCAGCAGTAAATAAGGTGCAAGATGGGTGCCGGGCTTCTCGGCGTGTGTGCCGGGGCTGCCTGCCCGCTGGCCGCCGCTCGGCGGCATTGGTGCGAGCCAGTGTCCTCAGTCGCTGGAAGGAAAGATAAAGGACTTAAATTGCAGCTGCTTCCAGAGAAATTAAACATCCGTTTCCGCGTTTGGGAATAAAAATAATAAAGTACACTGCTTGCCCTTCATTGCAGTCTAGCACTGGGGTGGTACCTTAAGATCAAGTTTATCCTTATTATCCGTGATTTCTCAAGCTATGCTATTGGGTAGATACTTTATTGCCTTTTGCCGGCAAAGTCGTAAAGCTGCTGCAGGCTAAATTAGTGTGTCACCTGGGTTGCACAGATGAAATTGATTGTCACTCACTTATCTCAATGCTGAAGATGCTCCAGAAATATCTCCTAACTCTTTACTGGTAGCAGAAAGAATATAATCACTACAGAATAGAATCCAATGCACGTGTATGTGTAAATATCTGTGAACAGAGGTTTTCCAGTGAGAACTTGAAACATTTAAAAACCATGCTACAAATGATTTGACATGGCTACCCAAGGTAAGGTGACCAGAAGGAGAGAGGACCTGAATAAATTCCTTTGAAATCTTACCTCATTTTAAAGTGAAAAAAGATACGCTGTGATTACTGTACACTGTTTCCTGCTGCTGCTTTTCTTGCAGATATTTGTTTTAAGCATTCAAGATACCAATTAACAGGTGAAGCCATCACAGGATATGGCAGCATGAGAAATGCACTGAAATATTAGAGTAGGCCTTAATAACAACATTAACGCAGCAAATTTGCTTGGTTTCCTTGGGTGCAAATGTAAACATGACAATACTAAAAATGCATATAAGCCAAGCAGAAGAAGAAGTTGAAACTTCTACCTAAAATAAATGCAGATGTACAGTCAGGGTTGCTTCTGTTCTGTGTATAACATACCTAACATTTTCTGTGTATCAGTGGTGATTGAAACTCAAGATCTCCCAGTATGTTGTCTAGAGTTTGGCTACTTTTTGTTATGTTCAGAAACTGAACCCCCTTTTTGTCTTGGTATAGTACAGATAAAGGTCTAGCTCAGATACACTCTTAAGGTGTGGGATGGTAAACCTTCCACCATTGTTTGTGTTCATGAGCATGTAGAAAGTATTTCTGCATTTTTTACCCCTTGTCAGCATCTAGTTATTTTAAATTTACTTTTACAAGTGTAGATTACATTTGTGGGAAATATGCTAGCTGAGCAAGAGGCGGGCAGCCAGGGACATCTAGAGATAAGTGGAATCAGCATGCAGAGCTTAATATTCTGGGCTGCCTTCCTTCTGTAGCTCCAAATTAGTAACTGTATTATCAGGCTACACCTATAGTTTTTGTTTAGGGAAATAAAGGCAACACTTTGGTAACCAGTCCTCTGATACCTTTGGGAAGAGGACATTTAACTGAAATACTCTTTTGTTCTGTTTGCACATCACATTACACAGTAGGAACCAGCATGGGAGTTTTTTGCGCTGCTCGAATGAATGTGTTGATATCCACCTCAGGTTGTGTTTATCATGTGGTAACTGGAGTAACTCAGCTTTTCAAATAATAGGTGGTATCATAACCCCCAGCAGCAGCATTGGTCGTTGCATGAGAGGGCATGTCATGATCTGTCCAAGCACCAACACAAAAGCCAAATTCATATATTCATTCACCTATAATGATAAGATGGGATAGGAACCAGATTATGAATGTGTGGGCAGGACAGCTCACCGGGCTTTAGGTTCCTCCAGTGATGGTGTGTTACTCATTAACTGAATTGTCCATTAACTGGATGGCTCCTCCTTGCTTTTACGTGCTCAGTTCTGGGTTTCTGTTCCACCCCTTGTTTTCACAGGGAAGCCTTCTGGACTAACACAAACACCATGATGTTTCCCAGCTCAGAGGGATGCTGTTTATCCCTGTGCAAGGCAGGCTCTGAGGGAAAATACTCTCTAGTGTAAAATACTCATAAAAGAAAATTAGTCTGCAGGTCAGGAAAGTGATGAATTAGGAGAAAAAATGAGTTAAAGCATTTTTCAAAAATAAAATGATGTTTGGAGTACCATACATACATTTCTTGGCATTTTAAAGGACCTTGAAATATCAGGAACTAAAGAAAGGCCAATTGGCTCTTGCAAAGGCTATCTTTGATTTACAAGGACAGGAGATGGAGCATAGCAAAACAGTGATACATCTGAAGCACAGAATGAGCTCTTGGGTGCACTGGAAAAGGCTACTGCAGCCTATAGGTGTTGGGGAAAGAAAAAAATCTATGGATTGCTGCACTGAGAAGAAAGTGATACAGAGAGGTCCTTCAGGTAACTTCTAGGTAAAGATCTGGGCAGCAGACAGCCCAAATTTGACATCAGTGAACTCTCCCTCTCTTAGAAAACCTTCCTGAATACTAGGCTGCAGGCTTAATGCTGTCTTTATATCCCCTCATAACACACTTTTATGGGTCTTAGTGGAATTATCACATATTTTTCTTACATCTTTATAGCAAGAAGTAACTAAACTTCTTCAGAAAGCTCTTACAAGGATTATCTTTTAATGACCAGTATTTTTTATCATTTTATATGTGTGTGTGTGTGTAAATATCTATAGCTATATGTCTATCTATATCTAGGCCCAGAAGGCATATAAAATCAGTGTTATGATAATGTACAGCTACACAGGCTCAATTTGATTTGCAAGTCTTGTCTCCAAGATGGCAGCACTTGCAATGTTCCCACACACCCCTATGAATTGGTGTGTGCCTCAGAGCGGTCAGGAGTTTTTTCCTGTTAGGGGCTGACCACACCAGTGAGTGAACTCCAGAGCCTGTCCTGAAGATATCCCCTGACTGATATTCCATTCAGATACAATTACAACCAAGTGGTGACTCAGGTTAAATTTGGTTTGAGGGATGCTTGATAAATACTGCAAGCTTGCATTTGGAGTACAGGTGTGTATATAGTTGCTAAGGATATAGGCCCAAGTGCTTACTGTACTTTTTTTTAAACCATAGAAAGGCCAAGATAGTTTCAATAGCGCAAATGTTTTCCTGTCTGAGGGGAAGACATTTTTTAATTAAACACTGATTAGATTATGAACTTTCCCTTACAAAGATGGATTCAAAGGAAACACAGATTGCTCTTAACACAGCCAAGGACATTTTATTGCCTTGATTTCCAAGGACCCTGTCAGTCAGGTTGGAGACTAAGGAATTTTAGAAAATACAGCTCTCGTCCTCAATGGGAAAACTGTGTGTCCTTTGAAACATGCCTTTTGTGCTGAACCTACCCATAGACAACTGAATGTCAGTCCTCTGCTAAGAAAACATGGGGAAAAATGAATTGTCTTTCTAGACATGAAAAAGGGCCTTAAGGTACTAAAGGTGTCCAGGAAGCCTGAGTGCCCTTAGCAGATATTAGTACCAATATTTGTGTATAACACTTTATAGACTAGAAAATTTGCTATTACAGGAAAGTTGTGAAGTCTATTTTTAAAAAAACTATAGAATTATATCAAGATTTATGAATTTAAAGTAATTGGTTGGGTTTTTTTCTTTAAAACATGCAGCTTAGTTTTTATTAAATTCACATTCCAAACAAACCCAACCTGGTTTTGTAAATATTCATTGACCAAGTGTCAGTTTTATGAAAAAAAGCAAGGGTTTCACATTTTGGTAACAACAGTGATCTTTGTAAAGGTCAGATTTAGAAAAAAGATATTTAGCAGAAGAGTAAATCAGTGAACACTGAAATCCTCTAATTTTTAGCTTATTTCTAATAAAATGAGTGACTGTTAGCAAAGGAAAATGCAAAGATCTTTGCACTTTGAGTATTTAATGGAAGGCACATGTCCATTTCATTGTATTCATAGCAAAGGAGTAAGTAAACTTTGTGCAACTGATAGCAAGTAAGCTTTCTGTTCTGAATTGATGACCTCATTTCCCAGAGTTTAGATTTCCAAGAAATGGTAAAATGCACTAGCACAGAGAAGTAGTTTGCTATTGAATATTATGCTGCTCATTAACAACATTGAATTTAGAAGCACTGCTGCCTAGTGACATTTCATAGGGGTTTTTTCTGCATTTAAAAAACTTAAATTTGATCTGTACCATGTATGTTTCATAATTATTTGCCTTTGTGCAGTTGCTACACTATTTTGTTACGTTAATGCCCCTTTTATCCATTTGGATCTCAATTCTGGATACCATCCAAGCAGAGTTAAATAGAATACTGCAAACCTGGTAGACACACCAAGATAAAATTCATGTCTGTTGTTTCAGGGTGCCCCAACATCACAGCCTGGTTCATCACTAACGCTGAGCTGCAAAACAGTACTGCTGGTTGGAGCTGAGAGCAAAGGTGCAGCAGATCAGCCCACTGGGGTGAGCTGGTCTGAAGTCCCTAGGGCTGCTTCATATTTGAACTCTATCTGTTAATGAAGTGTGGGGAGGGAAGGGGCTGAAGCCTTGCTTTATGTTCAATTCAATATTTGTGGTGATATTTGTAGAGTTTTAAGTACAAGAGAATCCCATCCATAAGGCTTACTTCAGGTGTACTGTTGGTTGTGGCCTTTGAACACTTGCTGACATTTAACCTGAACTGATCTCACATTATTGACTTTGTATTTGCATCGATGACCTTAAGTGGTGATCAGACAAATGTTACATTATGAATGACGTATTGGAGGTATATTGTACAGTTGATAAACTAGGTTATTTGGTGCTGCCCTCATATGTCTGAGTTATTCACTCTGTACTGAATATTGAAAAGGATTATTTTCTTGCTGAAAGCCGGAAACCCCAAAGTAACTGAAGAAATCTTATGACACACGGTTTTCTGCTTTGGCCTTATCCTTCACAAAGACCAAAATATCTAAAAGGAGGAATGATTTTTGAGTTTTGGAGTCCTCTGAGCAGCATGGTTTAAGAGTTATTGGTGAAATCTAGGCCAACACTCTCGTTCTCTATAGCTGAAATAGGGTTTTTTCCCTATCTAGTAATGCTGTAGCTTTTTGTATTGTAAAGCAAGAATAGTGGCTGATAGGAGTCAGAAGAATCCAACTCAGGCATTGTAATGCTCCTGTTTCTCATTGTGCCCACACAGAAGGTTCAGATGCATTTTGCAGATGCAGATTTAATACTGCCACGTTCAGATTAGCCAACATGCAGGATGTGACCACAGGCGTACTGGTGCATTCACTGCATATATAACCTCATTTATGTTTGTCGGTGTTTGTCATCATGTACTGTGTGCTTTTCTAGGACGTAATTTGTACTTCTGTTCTCCCAGTGGAATCCTACGGAATTTTATTACCTGGATTAAAAAAAAAAAAAAAAAAAAGTCTCCCAACTTTGTGGCTAAGTTAGGAGCAACAGCTCATTTTCTAGCCATCTCCTTGGCCTTCAGATGCAAATTAAATGCAGTGCTTTGGCTGGCATGTCCCTTAGGCCACGTATCTGTGAATGAGGAAGGAAGGAGTAAGGAATGAAGATCTATGCTGTGCGATAGACCAGTTATTTCAACCCGCCTAAATTTTTTTTTTTTGTTAGTTACTTTGACTTACCTTTTTGGTTTCTCTCTTCACTCTGTCCCTTCTTCCTCCTGATATCTTAATATTGTTGCTCCCCACCTCGCATCTGTAGGCTTCCCACCTACATTTCCCGCAGAGAAACATTNCCTGTGGCCAGCGCCGCGTCCTATTCGCCTCCCTTGCCTTTCCCTTTGCAGCTTCCCACGGACGCAGCCTGGGAGCAGTCCCCTGCTTGCCTCTTTGGTCAGGTCAGACAGGAACAGCTTTTGGGCCAGCGGTGGAGCACTGCCTGTGCTAATATATATATTATATATATATTAGGCTTCTGCTAGAATTAAGAAGAAAAAAAAAAGGCCGAGTTGGATGTTGGTAATCTCTGGGCATCGGTTGCTGAGCAGACCAAACGAGTGACAGGCAGTTTTTTATAGTCTAATTGAAATTATTATTCTTTCCCCCTGCTCACGCAGATCCTATGAAATGCCGTCATGAAATAAACAAACTGTCCTTAAAGCGACAATATGACAAGAGAGCACTTGAGCCGCACGCTTTATTTCGTAAATAAGCAGACGGAGCTGGCAGCCGGCGGTGCGCAGGCACCGGGTGTGTGAGCGAGGGGCACAGGGAAGTGACCAACCCCGGCAGCCCCGGCCTGGCCGACGGAGCCGCTCCTGTTTCCGCCCCGGGCTGGGAAGGGGCTGGGAAGGAGGAGGCCAAGGCCACCCTCGCCCCATCGCCCAAGGGGGCGGCCCGGCCACGCCACCGCCCGCCCGGCCCCCGCGCTATCCTCAAGTGCCCGGCTACGAATCCCCTGCTCGGGCTCCGTCCTCCCGCCCCGCCCGGCGGCGGGCGAGGGGCGGGATCAGCGCCGACTCCGCTTTCGCTGCGGCCGCGGCTGCTGCTCCTGCTCGGGCTCTCACCGCAGCCTCTCCGCTCCCGCCGCTCCGCTCCCGCCGCCGCTGCTGCCGCCGCTGCTGCCGCCATGAGCGCGGACCCCGTCGTCTTCGTGTCGGCCGCCAGGACCGCCGTGGGTGAGAGGCAGCGGCGGGCGCGCTGGGTGGCGGATGCTCCCGCCGGGGCCGGACGGGTGTCCAGGCGGGTGTCCGGGTGCTGAGTGCGCTCCCTCTGTGTCCCCTCTCCCAGGATCGTTCAACGGCGGGCTGTCGTCGCTCCCCGCCCACGAGCTGGGCGCCGCCGCCATCCGGGAGGTGCTGCGCCGGGCCGGGCTGGCCCCCGAGGAGGTGTCGGAGGTGATCCTGGGGCAGGTCCTCACCGCAGGTACGGGCCAGCGGCCGGGCGCTCCGTCTACACGGCCGCATCTTGCCGAGGTTGTCCCACCGAAACAGCTCAGATTTCATCTTGCAGGACGTTATCCCCTGCCATTGGGAACGCAGTTCCTTAACAAAGGACTTGAGAGACATCGTGGCTGCTTCTCCCTATGCTCTGGGTGACCGAAAGAGTGGGTTTTTGGAAAGGATGTTGTGGGGGATAGTTCGGGGTTTTTTTTTAAATCCCTGAAGTAGCCAACAACGTGTATGTGAATGTCAGTTTCTTTTCTTTGTTACAGCATCCTTCTTCTCACCTTGGTCTTACCAGCTCCTAAATTTAACATCCGAAGTAATGATAACTGAGATTTTAAGAGCTAGGCCTGCATTTATCTGAAGGACAGACCTGAAAGATCTGTGATGCCACTTGTTTGGAGACAAGTATTTTGATTTAATGAAAATACAGCTGGCAGGGAATTGTTTGTTTTGAACAGGCTCCTGCCTTTTCTGGGGTAATGTTTAATTAGTAGAGTCACAGGCAAGTTTCTATTTTAAACATGGAGGAAGGAAATATATATTTTTGTCTTCCTTAAAGATGATCCAGATTACTCTATATTTTTTACTTGCTGAATGATGTGCTCTCCTTGTCCTTTTCTTTGCATGCAAAGAGCTTTGGCCTGGGGAGATGCAGATGAAGACTGTTTTCTTTGAATATAGTGCTCGTATTATCTCCATCAGGATCACAACAAAGACTGGAAACTTTCAGGTCCATCTATACATAATTGTACTTTTGGTTTCCATATGAACTTTCAGGAACATTAACTGCTGCTGATGTACAGAAGATGTCAAAAAGAAACCCTTCAGCAAGTGGCAATTTGAATGAGTTCTCATCTCACACATACAACAGGCTAGGGCTAATCTGAAGTAGTGTTTCATCTGACTTGCCATCAAAAGCAGAGCTGCAGATATAAAATGATCGGTAGCAGGTCTTTATTGATCAGCAATATAAATGAGAGCGGCTCCTGTTTACAGATTACTGCTGGACGCTCTTCTATCTACCAGCTGAAAGTAGGAGCGAGCTGTAAATTTTGGTCGAATCATGGTATTGTTGTGGAAAGTGATAAGGCAGACATTTGTTTTTTAAGAACAGATAAAAGAAAAATGCTCCCTGTTCCCACAGGTGCTGGCCAGAACCCTGTCCGGCAGGCCAGTGTGGCTGCGGGAATCCCATACTCTGTGCCTGCTTGGAGCTGCCAGATGATCTGCGGGTCGGGCTTGAAGGCAGTGTGTCTGGCTGCTCAGTCCATACTGGTGGGAGACTCCAGCATCGTGGTTGCAGGAGGCATGGAAAGTATGAGCAAGGTAAAGCAGAGGATTACGCTTGCATTGCGCTGGGAGCAAACAGCCCGGTGTTGAAACTCTGTGTTTCTAGGCTGGTGCCTGGAGCCAGAGTGAAAGGGTCGCTGTGCTTGTGTATGAATTTACACGTGCAGCAGTTGACTGCAGTAGTGTGCTGTTTTTTAAAAAAGGAAAAGGCATCATACTGTAGCTACTGAAAAGGTGCCCTGCAAACACACACTGCATTTAAGATTCCATTTTCATTTCCATCTAGCCCTGTTGTGGTGAATGATTTGCCTGTGACAAACTGCTAATAGACAGGTTTTTTTGTATTGCAAGAAGCCCAAAGGAGGAATAACTGAAAGTGTTATTGTTTGCCAAGCAATTGGAAAGAAAACAAAGCAGTTTTGTTTCAAAGTGCTCATCCCAAGGCTGTATTGAGGAATGGTTCTGAGCCAGTGATGTCCAAGGACGGGATGGCCTCTTCTGCCAGGGCTCAGCTGCCTGTGCTGAGAATGACGTTGACATTGACTGGCAGCAGAGTGCAATTGGGAACTGCCTGGAGCAGGCTAGTAGGATGGGAGCGCCACAGCCATGTGGCCCCAGGAATGATAGATTCAGTCTGTGGAGAGGAAACAACTCTTGCTGCGTGGTGATCTGCTTCCAGGGGAATGCACAGGCCAAATGGCATGCCAGCTGGCAGGCTCTGGAGGGACAGGCAGAGTGGGCAGCTGGAGAGACTGCCAGGATTTGGGATGGGTACCTCCAGCCACCAGGCAGGGATCTGTCTCTTCAATGGTCTGGCTGTATTGTGCACTGGAGACGTAAACGTCTGACTCCTTTCAAAATACCCTCTTGCAGGCCCCTCACGTCATTCACATGCGAGCTGGGGTGAAAATGGGAGAGGCTCCCTTGCAAGACACTATAATCCTTGATGGCCTTACAGATGCTTTTTATCAGTATCATATGGGCATAACAGGTAAGTGAAGACAGTCCATAAAATGAAATGGTCATCTGGGGAGGGGATAGAATTCACTGACAGGAATTTCAGAAATCTAAAGTTACAAATAATGTAACCTTTCAAGCTGTCCTTATGTTTTAGTCATGAAAAAGAAAGAAAGAAATTGGTAATACTGAAAGGCATTGAAGGCATTTTCCATTTTGTTTGTAAAGCTACTGTTTTGGGGTTTTCTTCTGTCTGAGGTAATCTCTCTGCATCTCTTCTACATCTGAGAAATTTAATTTCAGAAGAAAAATAAAATCAAATAATCCCTGTACGTAACTGGAACATTCAGCAGCACAGATTTACAGTGGGGGGCAGTTACGTAAAGTGTCCTGTGGATATGCAACTTCAGGTTATTGCACCCTGGATGGGATGGTCAGCCAACTGCTTTTCCAGACCTTGCTTATGAAACAGAGTACTTCAGAACTGTTCCCTCTTCTGAAGTGGCTGTAGAGAGATCTGAGCATAATAATTAACAGAAGCAGTAAACTACAAAAGCTTGTTTGTATTTGTATTTAATTTGATATAACATCTGGGAGGAGATTCCACGTAGAAATTTTCACCCTTAAGAGAAGATATAGTAGAGAATCATGAGTAAACAAAATGAGGAAATCTGAATGAAATCTGTTCAACAAGTTCAGCTGCTTGCTACAGCAAACATTAATGATTACATTTGTGCTTACAATTTTGCAACCTAAAATTTTGGCATTTCCTGATGGCAGTTTGCATTTTTTTCCTGTTTCAGCTGAAAATGTGGCCAATCAGTGGCAAGTCAGCAGAGGAGAACAAGATCAACTTGCTGTACAGTCACAAAACAGGGCAGAGGCAGCACAGAAAGCTGGCTATTTTACAAAAGAAATTGTTCCTGTTCTTGTACCTTCTAAAAAAGGTAGGTGTGAATGGATAGTGAGAGCTGATTTTAAGGAAAAATCTGTTTTCTACTATGTCTTCTATAATCAGTGGATAGCTTCCCATGTATACAGCCTTTTTGTAAGCATGTGGCCTATTGCTCTCTTTTTCAGCTTTCAGTGGTTATATTTTAAATAAGAGAGAATAAATGTAAATGTGGAATATCTCAATGTAGCTCCTTGTAAATACTACCACTGTGTTTTATTGGAGATAGAATAACTACCTAGACAAAGCACTGACTTATCATAGGCTTGGATATGGTACCAAAATCAGTATTTTTCATTTTGTTAAGACACCTGCTGCACCAAACTTAATACAGTCGTTGTTCTGGCAGACCTTTCTCACCTAGTAAAATAAACAGTGATAATAAATTAGGGTTACTAGTTTATTAACTAGATCATGTTACAAAATTGGGTATACTTCTCTTTAGGTCTATTAGGGATATAAATAGACCTATTATGATGCTTGAGCCAAAGGTCTGTTTCTAGAGTAGGGGAATTCCCCAGCTTCTTGTGAGGTAGCTGCAAAACCTGAATTTTCCAAAAAGAAATCAAGAATCAGTTGTTCAACATTTCCATTGAATAGACCCTGCAGAAAAAGTTCTGGCATTAGGTTGGTTGCAAACCAGTGAAGGGCTTTCATGATACCAGTTTAGATGATAATATTTGATAACACTTGACTACTCTTTGTAACAAGTTTACTAGAAGTATCATTTGAAATACAGCCTCCTGCTGAAACAGAAGCTATTGGGTTAGGCACAGCAAGAACAATATGGTTTTTGCACAACTAGACAGTATTTTAGCTGCTACTGTAGGTCTTAGAAAACCTGAGCTGTCTGCCCTGCTAGAAGGAGTTGGAGGGTTACAGGAGTTTATGTTAAACTGCCTTGAGTTGGAAGCTGTCTCTCACGTAAGAATGCCTTGTTGGTTGAAAGGAATATGGTGTATATTCCCACTCAGCCTGTTATTTTTGCTGTCTTTCTGTTCGAGATGTATGTGTGTGATTAGGCCTTCCTGTGAGCATAATGCTTTGTTTTGCAGGTCCTATAGAAGTTAAAACAGATGAACACCCTCGACATGGGAGCAACTTGGAAACAATGGCAAAGTTAAAGCCCTGTTTCCTGACAGATGGAACTGGGACAGTAACAGCAGCTAATGCTTCAGGTTGGTCCATCTGGCTTCAGTGAAATGGAAAAGAACAGTAGCTGCTTGTGGCTCAAGGCAGGGTCTCTGCAAGGGGTGTGGCTGCTGTGTGTTTACTACTGAATGTGTTTTGCAGGAAATGGCACTGTGTTTGACAATGTAGATAGAACTCCATTTTCGATACAGTGGACAATTTCTTTACAGAGTTGTCTTTTGTTTCTGTGTTTTCAATGAAACAGTACAAGAGTTGGGACAATAACAGCAATATTAGATAGGCTGGAAAGAATAGAAACTACATCCTTTCTTTTTTTAAACTGGCTGAAGGTTTCTGATATTGCAGGTCTGGACAATGGAAAACTTAACAATTCATGTCTGAAAATGTTACTCCTGTGGGACTGCCACAAGCAGCTTTTAAGCTTCTTCCTTTGTCCTTATGCTGCCCCTTCCAAAATAAATCTGATGCCTAATAAATCTGATGTACTTCTTTTTCAGATTGTACTTTGATTCTTCCACTTGCTGCTTTCCAAACAGAATCACAAATTTACAGCATTACACTGCTGGTGCATTTACAGCAATATACAGTTTCAAGTGTGTGGCAGAGAACAGACTTGGCTGATAACAACAATACTGACCTAAACCAATTAATGATTTGTGATTTTTGTTTTGTGTAGATTGTGATCTTATGCAAGCAGGAAAAAGTGCTTGTAAAAGCCATAAAGCCCAACAAATACATACTAGTTGTTTGTTATTCCACAGGTCTAAATGATGGAGCTGCAGCTGTTCTTCTAATGAAGAAATCAGAAGCTGCTAGGAGAGGTCTTATGCCTTTGGCTCGGATTGTATCTTGGGCTCAGACAGGTATAGATCCATCTATAATGGGAGTAGGGCCCATTTCAGCAATAAGGAAAGCTGTAAGTAATCACTTATCTGTCTATGTATCTATTATATTAAAACCCTTTCTTGTAATTGCTTTTTGATTTCTGACCATATCTTCGTTTTGCCCAGTTCTAAAGAAAACTTGGTAGAAAAAAAAGTAAACTAAGTTAAGAAAAGACTCAAAATAGTGTAGTGTATAGAATTAGTGCTACTAGGCTAGTGCTTACTCATTGGAAAAAGAAAACCCAAATGTATAGGTGTATGAATGGAGTTCAGAGCACAAACTAGTCAGGTTTGTGGAATAGTACCTAGATAACGTAGGAGGCTAAAGGTCAAATTTCAGGGATGTGTATAGCTAACCTAATTCAGGGATGACTTGGTCCTGCCATGATACAGTTCTGATGCTGTGTCTGGCCAGGTTAATTTTCAGATCATTGCCTGATTATATTTGCAATAGTACAACACTGAGAGAAGAGCCAATGAGTGCCATCTGCTTTAGCAAATGGGATGGTGCCCCTTGTGTTTCAGTCTGGTCTGTGAAAAGGCTGGAGCTTACAGATTGGATTACTCTCAGGTGAAACTAAACAGGAAGGTTGTATTCCAAAACCACATCTAATGTGCTCAGATGGTTACTGCACCCACTGATGTGCTCAGTGTTCAGTCCACAGGACAAAGTTCTCAGTGCCCCAGTGAGCAGCCCTGCTGGTACCACACTGCTTGCTAATACAGACATAGCCCATGGCAGCCCCAGCTGATTATTTGTTTAAATTTAGCTATGAAATTGGGAATTAAAAGAGCTCTTGTACAGCTAAGAACAGATTTGCTTTAATGTTCCTCATTTTTTTAATACTATGTAAAAGCCTTATTTTGTTCACGTCTGAAGTGTCCTGGCAATGTGGACGCCTGACTTGAACTCACTCAACCTCTGTGGCTTTTGCCAACAAAATCAGAACTGTAATGCTAAAGCTTTTTCTTATCAGATCTCATGCGATTCTTTTAAATGAAGAATGCAATAACTGCATATACAATATAGTTTAAACTGTAGAATAGACAAGCAGTTTTTAACAGTACCTATAAGTGTATAGATAGTATGACAAAGGGCACGCTACTCCTTCAAAGACCGTGATGCTAATAACACCAAGATCGTGCGTTCCATCTCCATATGGGCCATTTCCTTAAGGAGAGTTGGACTCAATGATCCTTGTCAGTCCCTTCCAGCTCAAAATATTCTGATTCTCTGATTAAACTTCGTAATGTGTTGTCAAATGTTCACACCCTCCAAATATTATGTTCATCACTTCAGAATTTTATAGTAGCACTTTATAAAGAATTACTATGTTATACATTAAGTGTTACAATAACATAGTATATCGTTTTTTCCAGAAGAATGGGTACACCATACTGTCTTTATTTAGCAGAAAAAGGCCCTCGACTATAGCCTCAGAGGTGCACCAGTCTGACTAGCATAGGTTGTGAAATATCACTGCTGATGATTCTGCTGATAAACCATTGCTGTTAGAAACAAAGTGAGTGGAAGTAAAAACATACATATGTGAAACATGCCTAAGCCTGTACCAGAGTAGGCAATTGCATCACAAGAGTTTCTCAAGTGAAAACATGAGCCAAACCATCTCCCAAAATAGTCACCTGTGAAAAGCTTCAAGTGGCAGCTTTCAGTGTAAAGGCAGGAGAGACTAGATAAATCAGACGTGGCACTGATCACTAATGGTCAACACTTCACTGTTTTCCATGTAAAAGTCTCGATTAAGTAGAGATTCTCTAACGGAGTCAGACTGTGTCCTGAAAAAAATTGCTTTTTGTCTGTTAAAATATGCTTTCGAATCCAGTGCTTGTTCTAGTAAGGGCACCACGTACAGTTTGATTCTCACAATTGCACCACCGCACGAGTAAAATTAGTCAAGATTTTCATGAGCAGCCAGCATTATTACAGCACACTGTACTGACTTGTCTGACACTGAAATTTTGTCTGTAGTCTTCAAGAATTCTGTCATCAACGCTGGCTATAAAAAAAATTGTTTTCCTTCAACTTTTTAGAAGTGGTAGCTACAAATCACCCAATTTACATCTAATGAAAAGCTTCTTCTGGAGCTAAGGAAGACTTGAAAGATAATAAGCTCCTATTTGTGTTGTTTTCTCAGATTGACAAAGCTGGCTGGACTCTGGAGCAAGTTGACCTGTTTGAAATTAATGAAGCCTTTGCATCTCTATCTGTTGCAATATCAAAAGAACTGAAAGTAAATCCAGAAAAGGTAATGAATTTGTTGGCTGGCATGAGTTTGCCTCCTGTAACTCTTAACTTGTCCCAGTCTGTGCATGTGGATTGTAAGGGTGAGCACAGCTCTCTTGCGATCCCTTTGGTGTTCATCAGATTATGTGGGGAGCCCCCGCAGGCATTTCCTCACACTGCTCTGGCTGCTGGCTTTGCTAGCAGGCACAGTTCCCCAGCTGAACAAGTTCCAACATTGTTGCAGTGCATTTTTATGCAAATGTAGACAACTGCTCAAGCCTACTTGATTCAGAATTTGAAATTCCTGCTGCAAATACAAATATATTTGCCACAGTATTCAGTGATGGCAAAAAGCCATGGGTGTTATTCTCCCCATCCTAAATTCATCTATCTTCAAAGTGAAGACAGGGCCCTTTCAGAAGAAATACTGAATACCAGCTGTTGCACTCATGTTCTTTCTCTTATGAAATGGTGTTTGTGGTTTCAAGCTCAGACACAACCAAGAGGTAGATCCCAGTGAAGTAATCTATGTTGAAAGTCAGCTAAGGTAGTTAAATGTTCTTGACTGTCTATATTGGCTTTTTTTCTTTTTTTAGATCAATGTACATGGTGGCGCTATTGCTCTTGGCCACCCTCTGGGCGCTTCTGGTTGTCGCATCCTTGTAACTCTTCTGTATGCATTGGAACGAACTGGTGGAAAACGTGGTGTTGCTGCTCTCTGTATAGGAGGAGGGATGGGAATAGCCATGTGTGTTGAGAAATAAATGTGAGAGAATGAATGAACAGCTAGTGCTAACTAGCTTTGAAACATTTTACTAATAAACTTCTAATCACAGAGCTCACATTTTCTTTGTTTTGTCTAAAACTAAACAAGTGTACACCACTACTTTTTGACACTCAAGCACTAACTTGACAAAGAGGTTAGTGGCTATTATAGGCACTCTAGTTGTTAACACACACTAGAGCTTTTAAATTCTTACTGCAAGGACCAGGCTTGCTCTCAAAAATTAGTTTTATCACAAGAAAATAGCAGCAACATTCAACCACTTGTTTTATTAACATTTTAGTTATAAGAGTGGGAAGTGTAAGTGAAACAAACATAAATAAAGCCTAAGTTATTCTTCAAGTGCTCCAGACTGAACTGCATCCTCATAGCACCCTCCTCTCTCTTCTTTAGTTTCAGGGTGCAGTTTAATAAGGTCATCAATTCGAAGAATAGTAATTGCAGCTTCTGTTGCAAACTTGAGGCTCTTAGTTTTGACCATGGTTGGTTCAAAGACACCAGCTTGCTTGTTATCACGAGGTTTTCCATTGATCAAGTCAAGACCAATCCTGCAAAAAAAGAACGCTGTCAGATGGAGAGGGAGAAACAGCAGAAATACAGCTGGGAGCATGCTGGGTAACTACTATTTTATTACAGAAATACATACATATGACTGAAGAGCATGGGCAAAGGGGTTCACTGACAACATACACCCTTTTTTTACTATGCAAATCATGGTTCAGTAAACTGGGGACAATTTTCCACCTAAGTCACCAACCCACATCACTTTTACTAGCCTTCTAACAGACAGATACTTGCCATTTCAGATTTTTGCGATCTGGGTTAACTTGAGCCTCATTGTGGAATGCTCTCAACTTTGCAACAAGATCTGTGGCATCCTGAGCGGCATTTACTGCCAATGTATTTGGAATTACTAGGAGGGATCTTGCAAATTCTGCTATTGCAAGTTGTTCACGTGATCCCTAGAAAGAGAAAAGACATTTTTAAACCAATAGTTACAACAAGAGATGAAAAAATACAGCCATGATCAAGAACAGCACTAATAGGTAGAGATTTTCACGTACACAATGTGTGTTTGGGTCAAAGAACTGTAGAATCTAATTATCAGAGAAAGAGTTAACTCATATCCTCCATTTTAAAGAACCATCTTAGATTCTGTAAGATGATTAAGTTTTCATGAACAACAGAAAGGACGTCTTGCATGCTTGGAGATTCATTGTCCTAGTCTAACGTACACACTGTTGCTTTTTTGTGCAAGCCTTACCATGCTGGTTGCATAATTTTCAAGATATATTGAAAGTGCTGCCTCCACAGCACCACCACCTGGGACAACAGACTTGGATTCCAAAACCCTTTTGACAACACAGAGAGCATCGTGTATAGATCGTTCCATTTCATCACACATGAAGTCATTGGCTCCTCGTAAGATAATTGATGCTGAAGTACGAGCCTTTGTACTAAGGAAAAAAGGAATCTGAAGTCAGCTGTGTTGAATGGAATTTAAATTAAAACTCTTCTTGCTAACATGAAAGAACCTAGTTTGAGTTTTAGTCTTTTAAAGAAAGTTACCTGTCAAAGTATGATGACAAGATGTTTTCCCAAAGAGGGGAAAGTGCACTTAGATATTACGAAAGACTCCTTTTGCACAGGTCTCCAGTAAATTAATGACTGCCAATGTTATAGAATGGGCTGTCACGATGAACCTAACACAGAAGTGCCATGGGCAGAGCATTTCATTCACACACAAATGACACTACAGGAACATGAACACCCAGAAGGAATACTGAAGCAGTTGAAAAGTTATTATCTAAAGTGTGTCCTTGTTAAATGAACTGCTATTCAAGTCTTCAGGTACCAGACAGCAGTGACACCAGCACAAGTGACCGCGGTCTTTCAATACAAATGGAAAGATTTAGCTTGCACCTCTGTATTCAGACGAAATTACTCAGATGGTACCTATTTCCCTTCACTTTGCATAGAGAAGCCAACTTAGAAACATTTGTTTATAAACAAAAATTTAAGTAAATCTGTCTAGCAATCTGATTTTCTCATACACTGTGGCTGACAAAGAGTGTCCAGCTCTAGCAAGATACTTTCACCTCTCACTTGCACTGGATTTGTGTACCCTTTCCCATGTGTGTAACTACTCTGACCTCTTAAATAGCATGAAGTAAATAAATGGGATTTTATCTCAAACTTAGCAGAGAACATATACAAAACTGAGTATTTTTAAAAGGATCCTTACTTCTTGATTAAAATCAGCTCATCATCACAGATTCTCTCTTGAATCACCTCTTCTGCCTGTCCCAGCATTAATGCCTCAAAACTCTCCTCACCTTCAAGGTTAGCAAGGGTTGAACATATGGTTGCTTTAAGAAACAAACAAAAAAAGTGAAGTTAGCATTCAATTTCAGCACACCATCCTTTGTTCACTTCCCAGAACAAGTGTACAGAAAGAAAAACAGAAATAAAAGCTGTGTTTGATTTTTCTTAAACAGCACTTCTAGTTCTCAGGCAGCAATACAGTATTTCAGTTTGTAACTGATACTGACTGCTCCTTTTGTTCAACTTTTACAGGACTTCGTTTTCCACAGTGAGTAAAAGTTCCCACACTTTACCACAATGAAAATGTTTTCTTCTAAATTTAAGAACTGACAGATAAAAATCTGTACAGGACCAGATTTTTTTTCAAGTATGTATTTAGTGATTTAGGAGTTCTTCATTTGTCTTAAACTATCTAAACAATGTACTTAACTGTCTAAATAGAGGCTTATGAATGCATGCATAATAAAGACTTCTAAATAAATACAGATTATGGCTCCCATTTCCACAAGAGGCCTATCTTCACAGTGCAAGGCAGCTTTTTCTCCCCCCACTGTAAATCTTCAGCTATCAAGTCTTAGAGTGGTGACCTACTTTGACAAAGTCACTTAAAAGCAACAGTAAAGTTAAGAAGTAGCTCAGCTTTCCTCATCCTGACTTTGAATGTTAAGAAGCCATATTTTAAAAATCAGTAACAAATACCCTAACAACAGCTTCTACTTTGAAGAATAAATTTATAAACTAGTTATTGAGACATACCTCCCGATGCCTTAGCAATCCGCTTAAGGTCCTTTTTTACAACTCTTCGTACTGCCATAGCTCCAGCATCAACAAAGTATTTCAGACACATATCATCAATACCTCCAGTGGTGAGAATAACATTGGCACCAGTGGCCAGAATCTTCTGGATTCTTTCTTTGGTAATATCTGACTCTCTGCAAAGATAAATGTCAAAGTTATAAAAAGGTACTAAAAAATATACCATCAGATCCTGTCAGCCCATTTCCTGAAACCTTAATGCAGAGCTCTGCAAGAATGGACCACTGCACAAACATACTTGCAATTTCTTGAAAACTGACTTAATACTAGTTCTGCCTCCAGAAGTGAACACTTATTCCATGGTATTGTTGGGAAACGTTAACATTCAAAACATTTTTTACCTCTTACACTCAGCCAAAATTACACCTAGCCACCTCAACTGAAGAGATCAACTCAAGCCTGTGAAACCCCACTGCCTCAGTTATTGAAGCTTCCACACACCTCTGCCTTATCTGGTCCAGCTTCTCGGGGTCTGAGATAACAACCTGAACACCAAGCTTCATTTTTGCTTTCTGCAGGCTGAAGTCAAGGCATGCAATCTTTGCATTAACTATTCTCTTGGTCATACCTGATGAGGAAAATAAGAAAAACTTTGTCAAATTGAGTTAACAGAAGATCAAGTTAGCATTAGAGATTAAAATTAATGTTACTTTCACATTTCAGATTTCTGCTGTTTGCTTCTCTACCTCCAGTTCTGCCCTACTGCAGAAAAATCTTAATAAACACTTTCATGTAACCTATGCTAGCTTTTGACATACACTGTCCCCAAAATGTGAATGACCATGACAATCTGACCTATCAGTCTCACATCCTCTAAGTTACCTGATCACAGTACAGCTCTGCTAAATGTAACAGTTCCCCACTAACCTGGCACTGGTTCCCCACAAGGGAAGTGTTTTAAGTTCCACCAGACCACAGTGCTACCTTGCCGACACTGAGCTAGGGAAACTACAGCAACCTACCAACACTCTGCGGACCACTGCTAGCTGGCAGACTCTAGTCTAAGAAATACTGGTGAAGTGCACTATTTTGTGTTCTTGTTTAATTGTTCTGGAACTGAAAACTCACATGATGTGTAATGAATGCAGCCAGTAAGAAGAGCCACACAGAAAGATGAAAAGAACTGAGTTGATATGAAAGATTCATGAAACGCAGCGTGTTCTTACCCTGTGAGCCCACCACACAGTTCAGCGCGTAACCGTTCACAAGAATGCTCTCTTTCTGGCTGCGGCCATGGGCCTTCAGAACATTAACCGAGTTGATTGGGTACCGAGCCTGACCCTTCTGGTCTGTGTATTTAACTGCCAGTGCAGCATCCACTACCATGTTAGCAAAGAAATCACCATCACTAAAAGGCTGTTAAGGTTAAAGCTGGAGAAGAAAACTAGTATTATGCTTAAGAAAAAAAACCAAATCCCAAAAAACCTCAAACAGAAACAACTGACAGTGCCAAAAAAGAACTTCAGAAAGGCACGGAACTGCTTTCTGCATGACAGTGTTCTCTACCACTGTCTTAAAGGAATGAGTAATTCTAAAAGCTGAAACACTGGTAAGAAAATGATGACAGACTAATGTTATGCCTGCATTTTATGTACTTTTTGTTCCTACAGAAAAATACATATCCTATGTTCAATCTGCACAAAAGCTAAAAATGCAGGTTTTTCTGTGCCTATGGAGTAAAATCCAACTTTTTTTCCTCTAGATTCACTCACCAGCTACTTCCATAACACATTCTTCCATTCACACAACTCATCTAGCCTCCCTAACAAGCAACACAATTGTTAGGAAAGAACACCCTTTTAAAGCTATCGTTATATGCCAACCCAGATTTAAATAAATTGGAAGAGTTTGAACATGCCTTCCCATGCCAAGTCATACCTGCAAAACCCCTGTTACAGACACAAGAGCTTCAATATCGTATCATTTTATTAAAGCTGCTGCAAAGGGTACTCTTGCCTAGCTTCTCAAGCTGTCTAATCAACCACTCTCACTTCACTCACTTGATCAAGTTAAAGGATACACTCCTATAATTTTTGAGGACATCGACGTTTTAGCAGCATTAATTAGGCACTCCCTGCCCAACTCATCTGTGTTAATAACAAGATTTTCATTGATGTAGCGAACAGCTTCCCTGTAAAATAAAAACAAATACACTGCTAAGAACAGCCCCCACAAAGACAAAAAAAAACTTACATGTTTTCAGTTCTTCTAAATGTTACATCAAAGAACAAAGGGCTAAAATCAATTAATCTCCAATGACAGTAACATGACTTATATATAATTAAAAAAAAAAAAACCACAAGAAAATCCAACCCAAACCAACAAAAACCCCACCATCCGTGCAACAAACCACCGTATTCCACTTGGCACCAAGAAGTCTGTATTACTGCAGTTACAAAATACAGAAACTCAACTGTATTGGTTTCTTACTTGCAGGCAAGTCGGTATCCACCGATAATGGAGGTAGGATGAATTTTCTGTTTCACCAGCTCATCTGCATTTTTGAGAAGTTCTGCAGCAATAATCACCTGTTTGAAATACAAACACTAAATAGGTGCATTCCACATAAGCAAAGTAACTACTTTGTGCAACGCAGAACTAAAAACAGTTTCTGACATGAGGCAAGAGCCACCTGATTCCAACCCCCACCAACGTGTCTAAAGTCTCAGGCAAGTTTTCAACACGGTAACCTTGTTGGTTGTTCACTTTTATTTCTCCCAGTTGTTAAAAATTAAAAAACTAAATTTAGCATTTACCATCAACCTTCAAGAAAGGAAAAATTCAGTAATGAAACAGAAGTAGGCAACTTCCCTTTCAGAGCACAACTTACATATGAAAACTAGCATCTCTAGAAAAATACCAAGTCTAAACAATGACTTCTGCTATATCTGCCTGTAAAACTTGCCACATACCACTGAGGTGGTCCCATCACCAACTTCTTTGTCTTGCAGGTCTGCCAGCTCACAAAGGACTTTTGCAGCAGGATGTTCCACTTCCAGCAGTTTCAGAATGGTTGCACCATCATTTGTAATGGTCACGTCCTAATTTTCAGAAATCCAATGTGACTATGATGTACATTTCTATTACACTTTCACTGTTGTTTCATAACATTGATACAAACAGAAATTAATCATTCTTTGCAACTGTCCATAAAATAACTTATTTATACCAGACCTTTTCTGCTTATTTTTAACCAGGAGTCCTATACTGGTAACAACAGAAATGTTACCAGTGCAGAATCTGCAATTTCTTTTGATCAGAAAAGCCTTTATGTTACAGAAACTCATCAAACATTCTGCAAATACTGGATTAGTAGTTGTGCAATGACCTCCCTCTAACAAAGGATTTTATTACAGCAGCCTGGGAAATGACAAACTTTCTTCAATTTCTTTAACTATTTTAAAATATAAAGTAATGCTTAAAAATTTGTTATGAGATTACTCGAAATTGTTTTTTTGTTATTTCCCCTAATGTGGAGACCAGGATACACAAGTCAGCACCTGTTAAACCTGATTTAAATGGTGAAACTCAGTTCTTGCAATCTGACCAGTATTTTAAGTGGTTACAAGAACTTATCTACAGGAAAAAAAATAACTGTACCATATATATTACCACAACAGATGAAACTAAAATGATGTAACATACATTACCTGATACTCAATTTTACCACAGTTCTCCTAGCCCTCTCAGAACCATGGATAAAACAGATACATGAACATTAAGCCTATGAAGCACACTAAGTGGGAGCACTTTTACACAGGAGTGCAAGTCCTCCAGACACTTCTGAAAGTAACTTTACTTACCCCAATATCATCCACCAACATCTTATCCAGACCAACTGGCCCAAGAGAACTCTTCACAATATTGGCAATAGCAGATGCAGCAGTAACTGAATAAATAAAAGAAAAACGAAAAGGTTTTATCTTCCCAACTTAGGATGATTCCCAGGTTTATAAGAAACTTTGCCAAGAGCCAACAATTCAGGAACTTGACAACAAGTGATCTAATCAAGGATTACGTTTCAGCCCATCTATCCTGAAGATTTATCTTATTTTGCCAGGCTTGCTGCTACTAAAAAAATACTATCTGTGCCAAACCTCACTCTTCCCTCCTAGCTGGTTTAGCTAACTAACCTGGCAAAACTGACTGACCAGAAAAAGAATGCTATCTCTGCTGTCTGGGTAAGATGGAGGACAGGACTGAGGTCAGAAAAGCAGTGTTGGCTTAGAAGGGGTTGGCAGCACTGCTGCTTTTGACTGCAGCAAGCCCTGCCATGACCATTCACTCTCCTTTAGACCTCAGTTCTAGGCAGACAGAGAATAGCAGTATTACCGTGTATCAATCACTAAAACATCTTTTGGTCTATATTAGGTGTGTGACTGAAACACTTCTGCAACTAAGTTACCAAAAAGTGACCTTTGAGTCACTACTGAAGCAACACAAAGCCTCTAAAATACGGGCTTATTTAAAGGTTGTTCTGCCATCTTCATATAGGAAAAAGATACAATCAACCTTTTCCTTCAGACCATGGCAAGTTTTTCTCTATCCCACAAGCATAGCCACTTAATCTAGAAATTGAAAAAGTGGTAGTATAATGGGAATAGGTATAACTCAGAGACCTTCAAACCAGAGAACAGTTTCTTTTGCTTAGAAGGAGTAATGCCAGCTTTCTGGAAGAAATAACATTGTATCAAAGGCGCCGTTGTCACGTGCAATCTCATAAATTAACGTGAGACTAATTGTAAGTGTGCTGCCTACTAAAGTATCATCAGAGCTGCATGATTGAATCTCGGTTTCATCAGGAAGAAAGTCTTCGGTTTCTTCCTTTGTGTTTTGTCTACTCAGAATCTGAGATGGGTCTTGGAATTTGCAGCCTTCCCCCACGACGTGGGGTACAATCCTGAGCAATGGGTAACGTGTTTGAGAGCCACAGTTACAGACACGCATCTCGAAGACGGTCGCCACTTTCGGGAGCAGGTTATTCCCCTGTGCTGGGCAGTGGGGACCTTGCCCAGCTGCCCCTTCCCCTGCAGGGTTCCCCGCAGGTCTTTCCGGCTCCCGACCTAGGCGGTCGGAACGGGACAAGGCACCTCCGTGCAGCAGCCGCCCTGCCCCGGTGTTTACTACTACCAAGGGAAGGAGAGCAGCGGACCCGGCATCGGGTCGCCATTCAGACTCCTGGAAGCGGCGCGGGATGGCGTGTGCTCGTCGTCCGCCTGCCTCACTCCCTTCCTCCTTCCTTCCCTCCCTCCCTGCAGGTAACACCAGCCCGGGATGGAAGGAATCTGTCGAGATGAGCGGCTATTCCCGGGCAGACCGGGGCGGGTGAGCACATGGCAGGGGTGACCATGGCCGCGCCATGTTCGCTCCTTCCTGCCCCTCCCTTCCCCCCGCCCGCTCCTCCGGGCCCCGCCGGGGCGCGCCGCCGTTACCGTTCTGCGTGCGGACCGTGTCACCGCTGGTCCGCTCGCCGAACACGGCCAAGGGCCCCTCCATCGCCGACATCTTCCCGCCCGGGCGCGGCGCCACACGCACAGGGAAGGGACGGCAGGGCGCGGAGCGGCGGGATGGCCGGGGCGGCGCGAGGCACGCTGGGAACGCGCCCCCCCAGCGCGAGGGGGCGGTGGGACAGGGGCCCGCCCCGCGGGGGGGCGGGGCCTCCCCTCGAGCTTGCCCAATCCCGGGGCGCGGCACCGCCCGGCCNNAGCGGGCGCTTCCACGAGCTTCTAGAAGGTGCCGCGGGCCTGGGCGCGCAGGCGCGTCGGGTCCCGGCGGCGGCGGGCTAAGGAATGGCAGCGTCAGTGGTCCCTGCTGCTCGGCAGGGAAATAACCTGCTTCGGAAAAGGGGGACCTCGACATGGGTATCTGTAACTGTGGTTCTCAAACATGTTACCCATTGTTCAGGACTGTACCCAAGTCCTGGGGGAAAGGCTGCAAATTCCGGGACCGATCTCGGGTTTTGAGATGGCAAAAGATGAAGAAGCTGAAGACCTGCATCCTGGAGAAACCGAAATTCAAGCAGCTCTGATGATACTTTAGGCAAAACACTTTTAATGAGAATTACCTTAAGTCATGACTGCGATTGCACTTGATAACGGCGCTATTGTATTGTTTGAAGGTTTCTGAGCTGTAACTGTTCCTGCTATCCTACCACTTTTCAATGTCTAGGTTAAGTGGCTATGCTTGTAAGAGAAACTTACCACAGTCTGAGGGAAAAGTCTCGGGGAGCGGTGGGGAGATGGGGAGTGGGCAAGGGTTAATATGGGCATGGTATAGGTGTAGATTCGTAGGGCACGGTGGGAACAGGCTTCTTGTATTTTGACAACAGGTACTTAGAGGGGCCAGGAGTGAGCTCCACACCTTCTGCGGCAGTGTCCAGAGTTCATCTGTCAGGTTGTGCTAGGGTCTCACCAGGCCTTCAGCCTCCCTTCAATATAAGTTGCTGTTAGATGGGTTATAAAATGCATTTTCAGGACTATAGCAGTTAAATACAGCCCCTGCGTGGTCATACCTGCAGGAAGATGCTTGGAGAAGGCAGAAAAGCTGTGCTGTACCTGTGTGCTGCAGGATCTGTTGGAAAGAAGCCTAAACCAGGATGATGGTAGTTCCTGAAATACGTTTTTTTTGTTCCCCGAGTGCGTATCAAATGCATTCCAGAAATCAGGAGAACCTGTTACTCTCACTCATTCCCCTTTCCTTGCCTTGCTCTCTCTTCTTTCGACCCGTCCCAGGAAACGCCGACCCAGTCTCTGGAGGCCAGCATTTCCTAAAGCCCTTTTTCCACGGGGAAAAGTTAAAAGATGATCCCCCGAGGTGGGAAAATGTTTTCTGCTCTATTTTGTGAAACGCGACTGACACTCGGGCGCCCTTCCCCGGGGAGCTGGCGCTGGAGGCGGCTCGGCCGGCGGGGCGGAAGCAGCCCCGCGCTCGGCTCTTCCGCCTGACCTCGCTGGTGGCGGGCGGAATTTCCGCGGGAAGCGCCGCCCCTCGGGCATGGCGGCTCCCGGGTGTCCCTGAGCGGAGGGAGAGGAGTGGCGGCCGCCCGGGGCTGTGGCGGGCCCGGCTCCCCATGGCGCTGAGCAGCCGCCTGCTACTGGCGGCCGGCGGTCTCCGTGCAGCGGGTAAGCCCAGGGCTCGCCGTGCCAGCTCTCCCCGGCCGTGGCTGCGCTTCCCCCGTGCGCCCCGGAGCGATCCCGTGGCGGGGCTTCTGTGCCAAAGATGAAGGGTTTATCCATTGTTATTTGGTAGCGCTGTCTTTGGTTCCTTGTGTACTTCGCTTTCAGTGTTTTGTAAAGCCTTATTCCTGGAGATCTCCTAGTCATGCATGAGTTTATATTTTATATACGAGTTTAGAACGAGCGTTAACATACTTGCAGTTCACCTCATGAATTGGAGAAACAGACTGAAGTCTTGTCATGCATCTATTAAATGTTTAAAAGAAAAATGCAAGCTGATTTTGCCATGCTGATTTCTACAAGCTGCCTTACTCTGTACTGTATTCATTCCACTGTCTGCAGTTCATGTTCTTTAAACCTTTGGGATTTTTTTATCTACTTGCCCCTCAAGGTCTTCGTTTTGCATCAACTACAGCCAGTCTCAAAACTGAGACCGAAGTGGACACCAGTGAAAATGAGGTTGTTGCCCCAAACTTCACTAACAGAAATCCTCGGAACTTAGAGCAGATGGCCCTGGCTAGGAAGGAGCGTGGCTGGAAGACAACATGGCCAAAGCGTGAATTCTGGCACAGGTGAGTCAGGACGTCACTAGCAGAAATGAAGACTCCAAAAGAAAAAGAAACCAAAACAAAAACCCCAGAAACCCACATAGAAAATATGCATTTTGGGTTGCTGAATCAGATATCATGTTAGTGTTTCTTAATCAGTAGTTGTCTTCTGTGTTCAGAGAACAGGAGACTAGCAGCATGTGAAACCCAGATGAGGTCAAGATTTTTCTGTCTACTGTTAAGGCAACTGTAATGTTGCTTAATGAATTGCTTTGTAACTCAGGATTCTCTTAGTCCTGTGCTTACCATGCTTCATTGCTTTATTTGAGGTACCATTATAGTCTGTTTGGGTTTTTTTTGTTCTCTTGGTTGCTTTGGTTTTTTTTAATTGGGTTGTCCTCTGGAAAATAAGTTCACTTTAAGCTGGCATTTCAAAATATTTTGTTCTTGAGAGGCGAACCGCATCCAGTTTGTTCATACCAGGAAAGCTGATACTGTTTCAGTGCAATAAGAAATAGTTACTCCTCATAAATACTCGATTGGTATGTGTTGAAGTTCATGACTTACTTTTTGATCACTTGCTGTTTTAAACAAGTCGTTACTTGCTGTGTCAGCACAAGTCTTTAAGGGACTGCACAGTGATCCTAAAGTTCCATTTCTGCTGGAGCAGTTCCCCTCTTCATATATACCTGTTCCACACTGTGCAGGTATACACTGCTTGGTCTGGAGTGGGTTTTGAGGCACTGTAGGACTGTGGCCCTGAGTGACTGGTGAAAAGTTGCTCTTAGGATTTTGCTCTTCTGAGCTATTAGTAGGAGTTGTGTGAGTTGACACAGGCAGGCAGCTGGGACAACCACAAAACTACGTCTGAAATGCAAAAAGTACATTTATTTCGTTACCTCGCTAACTGGAGGATCCCAAAGCAACACCCAGGCAAAGACATCAGTGGGAACACAGGTACTGTTAGGCTTAGTCTGTGCTAGCAGGCAGTGACCTGCTGTTGGCACCTGCTGTTATTAAGGGCATTTAGGTTTACCATCATGCTGTGGATCTCCCCTGTGCTTGTTATTATCTCTGAGCTTTGATCTTCTCTCTCCCAAAACAGGGAGCTCAGGCACATCCATGAAAGTGTTTCCGAGTCTCTCCAAACACCTATGTTATCTCTACACAGAGATTCTACTTCTCAAAACAGAGGATAAACAGCAGTAGGCATAATACAGGCGGTTTCCCACGCTGTGATTCTCCAGGCCTTGGCATTTCCAACTTCAAGGTCACTTGAGCGAATCCTCCTTGCCATTCTTCTGCTTTTAACCCTTTCCTCCCAACATGAGTCCTATTTTGTCTTAATAAGGAAAACATACAATATAATACAGTATAATACAATATAATACAATATATAATACTAGTACATTCAATTTTATTTCATAAAGGGAGTAATTTAACATTTGACTGTTCTCTGGAAAAGACATTACAATCCCATGTTATTCCTTTCCTGCACTCAGATTACGGCTTGAGCGGACACAGCATTACGTAGAAGCCTTTGTCGAGCGCTGTAACGGGGATGTTGTGGTATCCGCCTCTACCCGAGAGTGGGCCATAAAGAGACACTTATACAGTCCCAAGGGAGTAGCTGCATGTAAAAACCTTGGCCGCGTAATGGCACAGCGCTGTTTGGAAGCAGGAATCAACTTTGTGAACTTTAAAGCTATTATCCCCTGGGAGCACCGTTGTGACTCGGCAAGTACCCATCTCCTTATTCCTTTGGCCCTTTTTTTCCTTTTTAGACATTAATTTTACTTCTTTTCACCATTAATTTTTTTATGTGGCTTGACAATCCCTCCTTGCGACACTCAGAAAAGCAGCTTTCACAAGCTGCAGTTCCTGGTATTATGCTTCTGTGAGGCTGTTAACCTCTACCCCTCCATGTAACATGTCCTCACTGATATTTCACTACTGATGGCTTTTTTTTGTATTTATTTGTGTCTATTTTTTTAAACAAGATTCAGGAATTTGAGAAAGCTATGGAGGAGGGTGGTGTCGTTCTGCGTGAGCCACGAAGAATCTACCGGTAGAATGGAGACTGTTGGGAAGACTTTCCAAGGAACAAGGATCACTTGTTTAGGTTTGTCTACTGGCAGAGGGAAGGTCCGAAGCTGGAGAAAGTTGGAATGTGTTGTCTTATAATAAAATATTTTCAAATGGATAGAAGTGTGTCATATTCTTTATTCTAAAATGATCAACACCTTTAAGGCTATAATAAACTTACTAATAAATAGTTCACCTGACAGAATTTATTAATAATTCAACATCTAAAAAAATATTTTATTTTTAATATTTGGTTTTGTTTGTTCTAAGCTGAGCTCTGGAAATGCTTTGATATTTGATCCCTATACACTGCCAGTCTAATGTAGCAAAATGTGGTCATTATGTGAATGTTGAGAACTGTGATAAAGTAATGCACTAATCTTGGTGAAAAGATTAAATTCCCCTAACTCATCTTTGCAGCTTTCTTCCAGTCCTGAGATTCTAACTGCTTAACCACATAGATAGGTCTAGGAGGGAAGCTGCACAGTGGCAGCTGTAGGGAGTAAGAAGCCCTATTCTTTCCTTGTGTGTCTGCCTGTTGCTTGGCACAGGCTGGTGCTGTCAGCGTCTCTGCCTGATGGATCGGTAGAGCTCCCCAGTATGATCAGGCTGTGAAATCCCCACACTCAGTGTGTTTGAACCTCTCTGACAAACAGGTTCAAGGAGGCCAGCCTGGTCAGTGCAGCTCCTGTACTGTATCCCGGCACTATACCTGCTGCCTCGCGTTTGCAGGCGCTGGGGCAAGAGAAGTGAACGCCACGGGTGTGTGCCGGGATTCAGAAGCGTTCAGGGTGAGCCTGGCCCGGTTCTGGCATCTGTAATAAATCCTCAGCGTTCAACTGACATTTTGAAAAAAACCTCACTGTTTTGCTGGATTTTTACCGAGTAGTTACTTCATAACAACTCTCAGATAGTGACGGCCTCTGTGCGATCTGTATTTCCGGCAGAAGTGCAGGAACTGGCCCTGCACTCCCTGTGAGCGCGGGCTCTGCGGAGCGGCTCCGCAGCCTGTCCGGTTTCGAGCCTAAACCTCCCTGTGCTTTGTCTCCGCCGCTCGGGTCACACTCGAACCTCCCATAGCGCTGCCTTTCCCATCACTTACTGCGGATCGGGCCCGCCCCACCGGGCACGCAGGCGCGCCGGGCTGGGCCGGGCCGGGCCGCGAGAGAGCGGTGATGGAAGTGGGTGCCGAGGGCTTTGCTCGGCGCCTGCCGCGCCTCAGGCGCCGCATCCTCCGCGCCGCCTTCGTCGGTGAGGGCTGGGGCGTCTCATCCGGCACCAGTGTTGCCTTCGGCCGCCGTCCGGCCGCGCAGGGCGCGGCTGACCCCTGCCCGACGTAGGGACCCGGGCACTGAAGGGTATTGCAGCGGATAATGGCGCTGCTGAGCCCACAACAGCGAGCGCTGAGGCGCGGGGATTCAAACAGGCAGCAGAGGCTGGAAAGGGAACCCTGGCTGCGGTGCTGGCCTCGGCTCGGCGGGCGGGGGGGTTTGGGGGGTACGGGGGGTGGGGGGGGGGGG